>VZSC01000719.1:309106-365008 GCA_013398225.1 Steatornis caripensis | reverse complement strand
GGGGAAGGGGAGGAAGGTTCCCCCCTTTTTTTTTTTTTTTTTTTTTTTTCCTATGGAGAAGATGCATTTTCTGTGCTTCAGTTAATTCCTGGCAGGAGGTCTGGTCTGATGAAGTAGCAGAGAACAGTCAGCTCCTGCTGCACGTTTGAGACACCAAGTAGAGATGCTGAGGCAGTGACAGGCAACGGGATAGCTGATACCCGCGGTTTCCTTACGTAGTGGAGGTTGTCCAGTGGATGTTGGAAGCATTGTGCACCACAGAAGTTAACTGTGCAGTGCCTCGGTTAGATGTGATACACCATCTGTCCTGGATGTCAAAGTGAGTTTAAGAAGTGGAGAGGTTTCTTCCCTGATGGGCCCAGCTGTAAACCACAGCAGCACTTTCTCAGATCTGAGTTTACTTTGTGGCTATGTCTATTTGGTTGCAGCAAGCATGCTGAAGAGTAGTGTTGTGCCATGATGGGTGCCGTGCAAGCACATGCAGTGCTTACCTTTGTAAGCCCAGAAGCTAAGCAGATAGAGTGAGACGGGTTAAAATTATATATAAAAAATGGGATGTGAAGTGACAGCTAAGCTGGCTGCCTTGCTCAGCTTGCTGAACTGATAAAACTCTACTGATTTCTTCAGCTGACCTGGGGCTGGGTTGATTTCCTGCTAGTTTAGCAAACTGTACTGATTCTCGGAGGAGTAAAAAAAGTATTTGGTGGAGGGAGCAGGTGTGAGAATGACACTTTTGGCAGCAATCAGCTGGGGCCCAGTTGTGATATAAAGGCCTCGGAAAGTGTGGTTTTCCGGTTACCTGGCACACTTGTGCACTCCACATTCTCCTGAGGGGGTCCCAGTCTCTCTGTGGGGTTTGTACTGGCTGCTAGTGGCAGCCTGTCCAGGGAAATGGTTCTCCCCTGCTCTACTGGAAGGGTCAGCTTTGAACAGCTAGTTCCAGAGGAAACCCAGATCAGTTATAGTTCGAGTCCAGCTGGCATTCATGGTCTGTAGCAAAATTTAACTTTTTTTTAAGGATCAGGAAGAACATTGTTAGGGAAAAAAAAAAGAACTTGGAGGCCTTTTAATTGGATTAAGTATTAATATGGATAATGCAATCAATGCCGTATTGATTGTGTTAGCCACAATAATGTTTAATTCAGTAAGTCTGCAGTGCTGGATCTTTTTCTTCCCCTGTATTTATTTTCTGCTATGTGGCAATATAATGCCCATATGCTCTGCCCTGCTGTCTCCTCTAGGCTCGTTCTAGGAGAACAGAGGATGATACCATGGAGAGAGGGCAAAGGAGCCAGGCCGCCCTCCAAGTTGAACTCCTTCACAAGCTCTCATGTTGACTGTATAAGGTCAAGGATATCTGCATAGCTGATGTAACCTGGATTCAAAACAGCTACTCTTAGTGGCATGCACAGTTTTTAAAGCCCACACACAAACAATATTGCTATTAATGTAAATATTGCCTGTGACCTCCATGTGCTTTGCTTCTGGAGCCTGGGCCCGATGCAATCCTTCATTCCTGCTCTCAGCAGTTGAATCTCAGCAGCTGTGTGTGTCAAAATGGGAAGATTTTCTACCCTAAGCTCTCTAACATGCTTCTGAAGAGATGCCAGGTTCTGGTTTTAAACTCAGCCAAGCTTGAACGATTTTATCTGTGGTTGTAGGCAGACAGTTTGTATTGAATTAAAAGTCACAGTTTTGCTTAACTGAAAAACTGGAGGCAGTTGTTCTCCCCAGTTCAATCCACTCGCAGTACAAGTTTTCTGATTTCTGGTTCTTTGCTTGCTGTGTACCTGTTGAAGAAGGCATAATAAAAACATCCGGGAACAGCCTGGAATAAGTATTTGGTTTTTTTTCTAGTGATGTCTTTTTGTGGACTCTTTCAAGAGTTTGCATGGAGTATTGTCTTCTGTTTTAAGAAAAACTGCTTGATGAAATCGACCTTGGCCCAATAATGAGAGATGGAGAAAATGCTTACACCGAATTAGAATTTCCTGTGGTCTGTGCAGCAGTATACGTCTGTGGCTCAGAAGTGAGGTGTCCCTAGCTAGCTCAGGTCTTGTGAGCTACAGACTTGCTCTCCCACCCATCGCAGGACACGAGACTTGCCCAAAGAGCTGGGTGGATGCTTGGGCACATAATGTGCCCTGTACCCTGGGCCCACGTAGGACACAACTGCTGCTGCTGGCAAGGCAAGCTTTTACCAGTCTCTGAGGATCCTCTTATGAACAGGCAGTGAAATTGGGGGGAGAGGGGGGGAAGAAAGGGGCCAAGATTTGGTTTATTCTTGTTGCATTCCACCTGCATTTGTCAAATCCAAGGAAAATCCCACAACCTTGCTTTTATTTCGTCCTTACAGGACCTTTGTGTTTCAGCACGAAGCCTTAGCGTTCAGGGAAGCAGGTAGGTGCTAACAGTATCTGGGTGCAAAAGGGACAGGCACAGTGAGCTCAGCTGTAGTCAGCTATCTGTAGGGACCAAGTTTGGAGATAGCCGTACGTTTTCCCTTGGTTTTGAGCACCTGCAGTCAGGTACTTTAAACTGGAGTTGGACTGCAAAGACAGATTGTGAATGCAAAATGGAGCTCTAGGCTTTGAAATTGAAGCCCCCAAATTCATGCATAAAGTGGTAAGTGATCAGATGTAGCAGCTCGTGCGTTAAGATGCTGTGGTTGTAGCCCCCTCCATTCAAAGGACAAGTTCTAGAAGATTAACAAGTCAGAAGGAACCACAGTTCCTACTGAACGCCAGGCAAGGTAGTACTGGCTCTGGATCAATCTCTGGATGGCACTGTAGTGATTTGTTAAATTGGGGATGGCACTTGCACTACAGGCAGGAGCAAAGAAGTGAGATAGCATGAGCAGAAAAGGAGAGAAAAGTCTTCACAAACACACAAAGGTGCAAAGTCCTCACTCGCCTCCCTGCAAAAAGTATGTTGTAATCCTAGAAAGACAAAAAATGTGCACCCTGGTGAGGCAGGAGGAGAACTGGCTCCATGTTTAAGTTTAATGCTCAAGATAGCAGAAGAGGGCCATAGATGGAAGATAAATCTGTTTAGCTCATGCTCACAGGTGCTGTGCTATGTGGCACCCTAGAGAAAGCCCCAAGGCAGGAGATTGCAAAAGATATAAAGATTCTTATTCTGATCCTGTTCGAGGTGCAATCCGCCTTCAAGGTGGTGGTGTATGCCCAGTCATACCTACACTTACTCCTTCAAGGACTTCACAGTTGGCTGGAGGAAAGCACAGAGATGACAACCAGACACCTGAAAATGTTTCATGGGGAGCTGTGAGGTGAACAAAGTATTGGGATCTCCAGCACCCAGAGAGAGAGACTTTTTGTCTAGGTCCAAGCTCCTGTCCTGGCAGCCATAGGGAGACCAAGGGTCTGTATGTGCTGACAGCTTCTGGCTGGCTCCAGATCTTAAATGAAACTGAACTATGGCCTTTTCTGTTTTAGGAAGATGTCTGTTAGCTGTGACTGCCAAACAAGCTAAGTCACAATTTTCTTCTGTGCCATACAGGTAATAAATCTTTGTACATTTTATCATATTTTATCATGGTAGTGAAACACGCCTGAGTGCAGTAGGGAGAGAGGTTATAACCAGCCCTAGGGATGTGTTGCGTATTCCCACACCTAATTAGTGCACATTAAGGTAACTATTGAAACCGTCTTTGTGTATTAAATGATAATATTCACTTCTGGTCTCACTCTTTTCCCTTTCTCTTCACATCCCTGAAAGAAAAGCACTTAAATGTTACCATTTCAAAGCAGAGCACCCAGCAAGTAAGAAATTCTCAAATGAAGGCATTTGAGGCTGTTTTGTGTCTTCAGTGCCATGGTCACCCCCACCTCTTCTGTTCCTGCTTCACACTGTGCCCAGGCTGTTCCTGGTATTTCTTTCATCTTCAGAAAGATGATCTTAAAAAAAGATAATTTTGCACCTGCTTGGAGGAATGAACAGTTGCTTTCTCTGGACAGTGATTTTTGGGGTGATGCCCCACATAAGGATACCTGTGTTTCACCAGGAAAAACACTTTGTGGTTTTTCTGCAAGCGATGAGGGGTTACTTTTTCTGTGACACACAAGAGCTCAGGCACCCAGAGGATGGAAACTATCGTTTTGGTGCTGCCTAAGCCAGCATGAGAACTTGGGAAGGAGCTTGTGTCCATAGGGAGTGGTGTTGCACTGTCCATCAGCTGGGCGCCCATGGTGAAAGGCTGTGTGGGAGCAAGCAAAGCCATTTCATCTCCCTTACCACAGCCTCCACCAGCATGCTGGCCAATGCTTGTCTAGGCAGGCAAGCAAAAGAAGAGAAAGATGCAAGAAAAGCGTGTGTGTGGCAATGGAAGAGGTTTATGCAGGTGCTTCGAAGCTCTGCCTCTGGGGTGAGCAACAAAATTCTCCTGCAGAAGGGGCAGCTGCAAAGCTGAGTTTCCAATTCTTCACCTTTCCAGACCCTTTTTTGCAGAGTTTCTCTGCCCAAAGGAAATCAGAGAGCTCTCTCTGATTGTCTTGCACTTGCAACTACCTTTGCATGGGTCTCTGTCCCTGCCATGCTTGCCTCAGGTTCTCACAGACTTATTCACTGCATTATAACGTTTACTCACCATGGTTCCTAGACATTTCCTTCTAATGGGTTTTGCATTAGTAGCTAGTATCGGGAAATCTAGCACCAAAAGGTTAATGTACATCCATTAGTCCTTTTTTTCCCCCCTTCTTCTCTATGTGCTAGTAGAACACAACCAATTTCAGTAAATATATTAGGCCTGGAAAGGGTCTGGAAGCACTTGAAATTCTGTACGTGCAAAGCTGTGGGGCTATTAATATTGTCTTGTCTAAGCACTGTGGGTAAAGTGAGATTTGCAGATGTGAATGATACCTTTCAGGTGTCTTCCAGCCTCCACAACCTTTCTTTTCCCCATAAAAAGAGTTGGGGTTTTTGAGACCTGCTCTTTTCATCGAGTGAATTACTTGTTCTGCATCTGCTAAAAGATAAAGGAAGCTGTGCTTTCACCCGTGTGCTCTCAGCTATAGGCAAGCTAAGGAGGAACGGGGTTGGGGTAGTTCAGACTGTTGTGCGGGCAGCTGAGCTAGCTTTAACAGCTAGACTATTCCTCAACCTGCAGCAACTGGTTTTCTCCCTCCTCCCCCCAAAGCCAGCATGACAATTTCTGTCCTGCTAATTGGAGTGAAGCTGAACCCTAAGTGTGTCTCATTGCGGTCTCTGACCTGCACTTTAGACAAGGTCAAAGTTTTTTTAGTGAAAAAAAATCTGTTCCTCTAATGACCACAAGAGGCAAGCAGGAGGGGGTAAGTAGGGCTGGCTATTTGTTTTGCCTCCTGATGTATTTATGATTTGTAGAACTGGCCATGTTCTTTAACTGAAACCTTATGTTTTAGCACCACAGACCCTTGAAAGTTAAGAATTTGGGTCATGATACTCTTATGGTGGCTGTCTGTGTCTAGCATGCTGTCATCTACCAGGACCCTAATGGAGAGCCACACCATCGCCCTCAGTCTTCTCACATTCTCTTGCTCACCACAAACTAGGACTCAACCCTCAGGTCTCCAGTTTCCCCAAAGTCCTTCTACACATCTAACCTAGTTCTCCATGCTCCATGATATCCTGCTTTCCACCCCTGGCAGAGCTGAAGGGCTGGGCAGCAGAGCAGACATGGCATGTGCAAGATGAGGCACAGCTAACTCACTGCTCTGTGAACAAGCAGCTCCTGACTTCTGAATCTTGTTGCTGCTATTTCCTGGTACCGTGTTGCTGTTCAGGCTGAGGATTCCTGTCTGGCACTAAAATCTGTGGATCATGGAGAACATATGCACCGGTCTCATTTGAGCCCCAGTGTGGGCACCTCTGTAATTACCTTTGCAGGCTGAGCTGCTGCAGGATGGTCTACCACCACGTATGGGGCTCAGTTCTGCAAGGTGCAGCATCCCCATGCCCCTGACTTTAACTGACTGTTCTCCAGGTAAGCTCTCTTCTACTGGAGGCTCATTGACTTGGAGAGATTTAGGTGAAATGGGGGTACACAAAGCTGGGTGCATGAGCAGCTCTAGCTATGAGAGTTCAAAACGTTGAAGAATCAAGGCCAAAAGAAAAGAAAAAAAAATCCCACGTGCTTTAATTTCTCTTAATGAGAAACCATTCACAGCTTTCAATTTCTGATCCGTATCCTTCCATTTCTATTCTAATGGTAATTACTGTAGTAGTTTATTAACAAGGAAATCCTTTGATAGCTTTCACATATTCTCATACTTCATGTATCTAACAACCTATTGATTTGATATCTTGGCAACGTTCCTGATTGAGGAGCTGGAGTTTGATTTTGGTTTTTTTTTAAGCACTTTGATCATTTCATGTGCAAAAGAGAATTATTTTTCTGGTTGAAACAAGGGCTGGATTGCAGATCAATGGAGCGTACAGTATGTTCATGTGTGTGATCCCTGCTGCATCAACAGTTAGAGTGAGCAGTATCTGCATTTTCTTACGGAATGAATTTGAAAAATTGTCACTGGCTTGGATTTCTGATCCCTGAGTTACTACAATCAGCAAAGAAAAGGTATACAACACACGTGCAGAGAGGTAATTTCAATATTTGACACTACTGAGGATATATTTATGAAAGGGTTTTGTGTTTGTAACTATACACCCTGCTTTCTATTGGGCCTCAGCAAGGTGCTGCGTGGAAGAGGTTTTGTAATGGCAATGCATTTCCATAGCCCTCACTCATGCTGCACCCATGACACTGCTGGTTTCTTCACCACCCCTGCTCTCAGTTTCTGGATGGTTCCTCGTTTTTTCAAGGAGACTGGAGAAATTTTATCTGACACCAATTCACACTGGTACAGAAGACCAGGACACTGCAGGACATGCTGCTACGCAACATGTGATGGGTGAGTCTGCAACAGCACACAAGCCCAGGCATGGTCCAGCCCCTCAACCAGCAGCCAGTCTGCCACTGCACTGGGATGACTGGTGTGTGTGAGTTGTGGTGGAGGCTCACAGGACTGAAAAGTAAGTTGGTGTTTCTGGAAGCAGTGAGTGGCATAGACTGCTTGTGTACATTGCTGCTACGCTTTTTGTGGATTTCTAGCAAATTGTTTCCAGTTACACTGGAGGCCTACATGGGAATTGTGTTTCTGCTATTAAATAGTAGGGAAACTTGCCTAGGAAGAAGCCCCAGCTACTTCCGTAAGTAAACTTAGACCAAACGCCTTTGGTCACATCACAAGCCTTCGTAGAAGGAGTGAGATGAGAAAAATGGATCAAAGTGATTTGCTGTAAGTGTTCTCATGCAGATTTGGAAAGAACAGAAACGTTTGACCTCTGTGACGAGAAACTGCTACGTGTGTCCTCACAGGTCTTTTTATGCACATGACCCTAATGGGCTGCTTACCTGGTTGGTTAATAACTCATATGCTTCTGAAATGGCCCAGTTTTATCATGCAATGCCTAGGTGACCCTACAACCTATCGGGAATAAGGCACCGGGAGAACTTGAATTACAGGTTAGTCACTTTCCCATCTAATACATCACGGACTGAAAGCTTTATGACTTCAGAGCTTACTGTATTAATTTTATGCATGAGTGCTTTGTTTTTGCCATACGAGATATATCACTGGCTTACTAGAGCAAAATATCATTAGACCTGGAAAGAGATTTGGTCACTTACACTTTGTCACCAAGGATCATTGCACATAGATTATGTAGGGCTGTACTGTGCCATATCTCATGTGTTTATTAAGTGATTATAAATATCGAACAGCATGCCTTCAGGGGACACTTGAGATCTGTTATTGTAGCGACATTTCATTTAGAAAGACAGCACACATGCAGTGATTTGTGCCCTGGGAGGGTCTGTTGAAGTGTTTGATGAGAAGGAGAAGACAGAGATAGCCTGTTCTGCCTCAAAGCAGCTCTCCTTCATAGGTTTTAGTCTTACCCATTATCATCGTGCATCTTCTCTCATTCTGGTGGCTGGTGTCCAGCACAGGATCCTGAGACATCCAGAGTCCAGCCCTGCCTGTGCTGGAGCACTTGACTACATCACATCAAACTACTTTGGGTCCTTTGTTTTTTTCTTTCTCAGTTCAGGATGTTAGTCTTGAAAACACAAACTTGACTTTCAGAAGTACTAAGCCCTCAGTCTTTACTGTTTCAGTGATAATGAATGGGGTTTGTATATGAATCCACAAAATACATCTGTTTACCCTGAACATTCAACCTACACGAGCCAGGCGAAAAGAACCTGTGGACACACCGATAGCTGAGGGAGACCTGTGCCCCACCTTCTTGAGACCTTGGTGCCATCTCCCACAGAGCAAAGCTGTGCAGGAGTCCACGTCGGAGCTCTTCCACTACTCAACCACTGAGTCCAAAAAGCAGCCCCCATCTCCAGATTTTGTTTTCCATTTGCTGCCAAGGCTGCCAGTGAGCTGATGTCTCAAGTTTTTGGAAGAGCTCTGTTCCTCTTTGATCATTGCAGTAAGTTTGATTTTTCCCCAAAAAAAGTAACTTGTAAAGTGTCTGCAGGAGAGTTGGTGAAGCCTCAGCCTCTTCTGGAAACTGATGCTTCTTTTCATTTAAAATTTTGTATTAAAATTTTCTTGCTGGGTATTAAACAACAACTTGAAAATGTAGCTGTTGTTCATTTCTGGATTTTCACTTATAACTGAACAACACAGGCCCACCTTTAAGGGATCAACAGAAGAAAAAACAAATGCTATCTGCCTCTTACACATTAATTAATGCTTCTGTGATTCATTAATGAAAAAGACTGTGATGAGAAGAAGTAGGTGAGCAGCAAAGAGCCACATAAATTTGCCAACAAAACTGATAGAAGCCTGTGATTGTGTTCTGAGACTGAGAGCATGGGAAAATAGGGTAAAAATGATTTGTGACCAGGAGAAGGAGGAACTTCCTTGCCTTACGTGACTGCATGCTTTTGTTAGTTTGATGATGTACAGTGGGACTATTTCTCTTGGAAATGGCTTTTTGGTTAACATTGCATTTTCCTTCCCAAAGTTAGCTCTCACTCGCAGTGATATGAAACACAGCTCCCTGCAATTGGCTATCCCCAAACTTTACTAATACCACTTGTTGTTGTTGTAGATGATCTATTTCAGAACAAGTAATAAAGCTCTTGTTTTGCAGGTAAGCAAGCCTTCACCCTTTATCGCAGGTCATTGTCACAGCAGGGGAAGAATGAAGTATTTGTTAATAAAAAATAATAAAACTCATAATATGCTGCATTGATAGTTATATCACTTTTATACCAGCCGCCTGTCTTTAGGAATTTGAGACCGTGCACTAATTTAATACAACTAAATTGGCCTGCTTTTGATGTGATCTATCCTACTGATATTGCATTTCTAGCCATTGACACGTTGATATTACATGGTGCAGCTGAATAACAGCATCTGGAAAAGTACCAAGTTCACTTTTACCTGCAAGAGGCACAAGTTTCCAGGGTCAGAGGGGTGGTGCAGATCAGCTGGCATTGGATTAACGTACATTTATCACCAAATAGATATGAGAAAAATCGGATTGTTGCTTGTACCCATGGCAATAATTTCCCATGGTGAATAGAGCTATTAATATCGGGACTATGGAATGGCAAGAGATTTATGGTGTTGGTGGTGCTGGATGTAGCATCTTCGTACGAGGCCAAGTTTTTTCCCTTGCATCTTCTCCAGCAGCAGGTTCTGGTCCAAATTTGTGCTTGTTTGAAGGGAATGTGGCTCGACTGCTTTCACGTTTCTTTCTTTTAATGTTTTCTAACCTGCTCAGTCTCTCTTCTCTTTACTGATAACAGAAAGAATGTGACACCTCAAGGTTTCCCAAGACTCCAGCACTGTTGCCCACTGATAGCCCCTGCACGTGCAGGTAGCAAAATCTTTGCTGTGTGCTGTGTTCCTACAGGTGTTTTTATTCTCACTCAAAAGGTAAGGCCAAATACCACTTGTTGGGTAACACTAGCTGAAAAATGTATCTGACAAAATGGCAGAACGAGCCTGTGATGCACACAGGTTCCTCTAAATCTCCTCTCCACCCTGCTTGAAGTTGGAGGCACAATGAGCCAGGCCTGACCAGTGAACTTTCCTTGCTGGGGTAACTCCTTCAAACGACCCGTGTCTGCTTCACTGGTCAGAAATTCAGACATGCATCCACCTAAATTTCTATTTCTACACTGACCTACTCCTCAGGATCATGTCTCCCATTCAGCAACTTTTTATTTCCGCCCTTAACATGGTTTAGCGGAAGAAAATTCCTGTATTTCTGGTACAAGGCACCACAATCACTGGCAGCATACAAACATTGGGTGAGTTTAGCTTTAGAGATGATGGTCTTCATTTGTGATCCACTTTGTCAGATCCAGAAGGATGGAGCCCAGGTTTCTGCTCACAATTTTGGGAGAAATGGGACCGCAAATCATGCATCATTCCCTAGGCTGCAGCTGAATGGAGACCAGCCTTGTATCTTCTCAGAAGCATCCGTGATGAGCAGAAAGGGAAACCCCATCTTCTCATGGCATTTGTGGTAACTCCACCTCATGGGATTTATGTTATCTCCACTTTTCCCGCACTGTTCACTACCCCAAGGATGCAAGGGAAATTTTAAGGATCGCAAAGGGTTGTCTTTCCCTGCATTCCTCCTGCTTCCTTGCCTGCGTCTCCTTCCATTTGTTTTTCATGCTGCTGACAAAACCAATGGGATTTAGGGTGTTTTAAGTAAAGCCATGAGGGCTAAAATATCCCATAGGGCTTCACAGCACGATAACAAACGTGCTTCATTTTCCAGGCACGTCTCCATTGGCTTTCTTTTCACGCTGGCGAGGCGATGAGGGGCAACACTGCTATTTGTTTAAAAATGCAATTAGCCCAAGCGTGCAGGCCTGCAGCAAGCCAAGAGGATAACCTTGAATCCAGATAAAGTTAAGGGAAATTTAAAGCCATTTGCAGCTCCAATGGGTCCCCGCGCACCCCTTTCGCTCACAGTTTCTATTCATGCCGGTAAAGTGCCAGAAGATATGTGATACAATGGGAAACCGCTTCTTTGGGTATCATAGCATCTTGACTTAGAAGTGCTTTAACCTTGGCCTCATGCTTCCTGCGGGGCCTGTTGTCTTTGCCGCAGAAGTACCGACACCAGCCAGGAACATGTAGGATTTTTCATCTGAGTAAAATTAAAACCCGAAACCTTTACCATCCTCTCAATGCCAGACATGCTCTGCCTGCATTAACTTGAGCTTAATGGACTGCAAAACGAGTGTTTCGGCATGTATGGGAGCGGATTATTTTCAGGAGAGCAAATTCCTTGCATTTTTATCTCTTCCTTTCCCCACCTGTCCCCAGCTCCCACTGGAAGCACAGATGTACATCCATGATCGGGACGAAGACAGTCTATTAACACAGCATGACTCCAGGACAGCTCTATTTCAGAGCATTAAGGATGAATTTTTCCTGGGAAGCTGTTTGCCATCCCCTCAAAAAATAAATAAATAAACCAAAGCTTTTGTCCTTTTTTTTTTTTTTAAAAAAAAAAGGCAAATACAGCTAAACTACAGGAACACAGGTGGGCCCTAGGAAATCCAGAAAACTGTTCAAGCAAGGAAGAGGTTACATCCATCAAGCCAGCTAACTAATGAAAAGAGCAAAGATCACTGTTCCCTATCTATTAAACTGAAATTATTTTTATTAACCAAGTACTTGATGGCACTGTTGAGGATGATGTAAACACTTCAGGTGACACTTCTCAGCAGGCCATCTCAATGCCTCACCCTGGCTTTATTGCAGCCTCATCTGAACTCCTTCAAGGTAGGACCCAAGGCTCCAAAAGCCAGTGCCCGCTGGCCCCAGCCACCCAGCGCCTGGCACACTGGGTACACAGCTGGTGGTAGGATGCTTTGTCTTTGCAGTCTGCTCCAACGCATGGTCTGCAGTCTCTACTCTCATCATCATGCATCATTTACAGCGACAATGTAAAGTAGATGTAGAAACAAAATATAGACAGCAAGCCCCATTTTTCACCTGCTTCCTTGGGAGTTTTGCCTTCCAGATTCATATGATTTTTCCAAAACTCCCTAGGCTGGGATTTGGCTGTTTCTCCAAACACAGAGCCAAACTACCACTGAAATTCCTGAAGGGATAAACTGTGTAGGTAACAGAATAATCCCTATGGGTAACCAGGTGGGAGAGCGGCCCAGCAGTTTCTCTTCAAGCTTTCATGGACTATCACTATAAAGAGGACAGCAGCATGAAGCAGGGTGTGTGTGTGTGTGTTGTATAATGACCAAAAATACCTTGACTGCGTCCTTTCCAGTGCCAGATGCCTTACAATCTAAATGAGCATCTTAATAGGGGCATTAATTATTATTGAAATCTTGCTCTGTCCCACTGAAACAAGT
The DNA here is from genome assembly GCA_013398225.1 of Steatornis caripensis. NCBI lineage: Eukaryota > Metazoa > Chordata > Aves > Caprimulgiformes > Steatornithidae > Steatornis > Steatornis caripensis. Next base: position 352,590 of record VZSC01000719.1, on the reverse strand, counting down.
CTAATAACCCAGGCTCACTCTTTCTCTCTCTCTCTCCCTTCTTTCCCCAGATCGTTCCTATACCTGAAGCAAACATCAGAAAGTCACATGGCCAATTCAGTGAGCTAGGGCAGTTACCTGGGTTAAGATCTTATGTTGTAGGGGTTTCTGTGGCTCTCAGGTGTGTGGAGCTGCTAGGAAAAAATATTAACCATCTACTCTTCTCCTCTGCTATTTATTCAGACGTCAATCTGTGGCCATGGTGGCTAAAGGGTTTCCAGAGTCAGCTTTGGTCTAGGTGGCTCATGGTCATTCTACAAAATCCTATGCATTGAGAAGCCCCTTAAAGAGAACATGGAGGATCTCCATCACCTTAGTATGTGAACCAAAACAGTCACATTCCCAGAGCTCCTATGTTGGCAGGGAAGTATGTGTCATCATGTCGTGTTGGACATTGTCCCGTGTTGGGCATATTAGGATGCAAAACTTTCACTGCAACCTGTGACACTGGAGTGTTGCTGGCTCTCCTGGGAGCATGCAGGAAGCGTCTGGCTGAGCAGGGGCATGAACTGGCATCTTCTGAGAGCAGAGCTCTTTTAGATACGGAAGTTAATCGTGGCAAAAAGATATTTTCGCTAAAAAAAATCACTGTGAAAATGTAGGAAGTATATCTGCAAATACAAATACATACACACGGTATATTAAATATATAAATACAGCCATTTACTTCCTTTCATGTGCTCTGTTCATTGTGTTTCTAAAAGCTAACCTTCCAAACTAGAAAGGAAGGTGGATTTTTGATAAATTTTTCATTTTCTATATTGACTTACTATTGCAAAACCATGTAATTTTGCTATATAAAAGGCATTCATTTGTTATACATTCACATGGGCCCTCTTTTCCCTTTAACAGCCAGCAAAGCTGTGCTGGAAGCTAAGGATTTTGTCTTTGCCTTTACATTTAGAAGAGCTGTGGCTGAATGGGGGTTGCTGCAGCAGATCCGGTATCCCTGCCAGCTGAGACAGCCAAGCCAGGTCACGTTAGATGGGACTCAACTCATTATGTGTGACTGAAGCCATTATATGCTGCTGACTCAGGGGCACTGGTGCTCAGCATCTGGGTACTGCGTGGAGCTGTCTAGGTGAGATGGTAGGAATGAGAGTACCCAAAGCCCAGGTTTATCCCAGCCTTAGCCTGGCTTTGAGCCTTGCAGTCTCCTGGGGGAGAATGGTATTGCCCTGCTGATGTTTTGCAGGTGATCTGGAGCTGAGATAACTCCCACTGGGGTGTGCAGGAAATAATCCCATATTTATAAAAAAAAATTTGGTAATATATTAATAAGGATGGGGAAAAGGTAATGTTCTCAGGATGGGCTTTCCCACTGCTTGGAGAAAGAGGGAGGCTGTACACAGCTGCTGCACTTGGAGGGGCAAAAAAACACATCGCATCAAAGTGAGACTTGGGTGTAAAGCACTCCCGGAGGAAGGTTCGTTTTTCTGGCTCTGGGTGTGTTTCTTCCACAAAACTCACTGTTACTCATGCTTAAGATGTTGCCTCTAAGCTATCCGCTCTCTGACCTGCTCTTTTGCTCCAATTCGAAACCTTTTGGCTCCCTTTTCTATCCATGTCTCCCTGACTGTATCATTTCTATCTCCCCTCACGCTATCCTCTTTTTTCCCCTCATCTTTCCAAGCCATCAGCTTCACCTTCCCCTACTTTCTGCCCTGTCAAGCCCCTTGGTCTTCTCTCTACCCCTCAGCATCTTCTCTCACCTTTGTCCACCTTCTCCTTTTCTCCATCTCCCACAACTACTTCTTGTATTTTCAAGACTGTCAGCCCAGGGGGATGGGAAGGACAGTGCCTGAGGGGGAGGTTGTGCTCCCCATCTAATAACATATGTATCTGACACCTTTCCCTTGAGATGGCAGCCTCTGGAAGGCCAGGACGAACATTTCAACAAGATTAAAGAGATGGTATTAATTGCTATTGATCATTGGTCAACAAATTAAATTGCATCTGCAACTGCATCTCTGAAAGGTCTAAATGAGACGAGTAGTTAATGGGTCTGGCTGACCCAGAGCTGTGATTAATTAAAGGGAGAAATGAACTAAAACATTAAGGAAAAAAAGTCAGAAAGGAAGGAGATTGAGAGATGAGGCTGCAACTCTTTGGTTCAGAAAAAAACCCAGCAAAGCTGGAGAGAGCTTGATGGGATTTCAGTTCTGGATCCACCCTATCTGGCCTGAGACAGGCTGCTACAAAGCAGAGCTGGTGGCAATGATTTTCAGGGCTATTGCTCCAAGTGCTCCAGGTGCTGTGGAAACACTGCCCACCCATGATCGGTGACTGTTCCACATAAACCCCCAACGAAGCCATTCTGTGGCCATTGCTCCCCGCTGCAGTCCCAGACCTTGCCCTGCTGCCACCCTGGTGTTCACGGAGAGCTACGGGATCCCTTAGTGGGACTATGTCCTTAATGCTGCTGGATTTGGGGGAAATGGATCCCTTCTACAGTCTAAGCCAGCATCTCGTGGAGACCTCACAGAAACATCTGTGATGGGGCCGTCAGGGCTTCCCCCTCACATCACCCAAACACACACTCTGGCTCACTGTGCGTGGTCCTTGGGACATCCCCCTGCCATCAGCGCTTTTTTTTCCCCCACATGATTTCTAGACTCCATGCCCTGAAAGGTGTGAAGGGCAACAAAATCATCATCCCCAACATTGCTTGGCCATCCTACTCTGTACATACTGCTCTTCCCGTTCCCGTGTTGTGTGGTACCCAGCCCTGCTGTATCCCAGTGGAAGCCAGGAGTAACGTACTTCTGGGTGGGAATAACGGTGCTACCGTGGCTCCTTGGGAAATAATGAAGTAGCACAGCAAGGACTCGAGATGGTGCTTAATAAATAATGAAGAAAATAATAATATATGGCACATATAGTGCTGTACTTGTTCCAAGCATAGTAGAAACATTAACTACAGTAATTAAGCCGTAATTAATTAGAGTAACTACTGATCAGTGTAAATAATGATGCATCTGGAGGTACCAAATGGAGTTTGTGAACTGAAAGCAAATTTCCATATTCAGGAAATGGCATCAAATATAAAATGGTACCAGTAAAAGGCAAAACCATACGGACGTTAAAGCCAGAGCCTGGGAGTTGTGTCCACGACGGCTCCCCAAAAGGGAATCCTAGTCCGGCAGGTATCTTGTGACAAAGCAAAACTGATTTACTGCTGAGGAGCTCCCTGTACAACCCACCCTGTCCGTATGACTTTCACAGCTATTTCGGTGCTCCAAGCCTGCTTCTCCCAGCCCAGCTGCATTGCTGCACTTACCAACACTGCAGAGAGTTGGGGGCTGGAGCAAAGGATGCAATGGGGAATTGGGAGCTTGGGGGGCAGTGAGTGGGCAGCTCAGTCAAGAAAATACACCACAAATATATAATTTTGGGGTTTTTGCTAGTTCACGCGCTTTATGTTTAACAAAATAATTTTTTAATAATATAGTCCTTTACACATCAAATATTGTTTCTAGACCCCCCATTTTTTACAGAATAGGTTGTGGGTTTTTTTTCTCACTAGTTTCAGGCACACTATTGTTTGAAAATTTTGCAACTGGACAGTCATTGACAGGCAGCAGCTGACGACGAAATGTGGCGATGACTGCTTTAATGGTACCAGTTCAAATCGCAGGAAGCCAATGCTCAGCTGAAATACGGCAATCGCTGCGCTAGTGCTTGTCCTACCACCTGCCCTCCGGTAAAATGCAAAAATGGGGAAGAAATAAAAATATAAAGCCAGCAGTGTGCATAAACTGAGACTGACCGTGCTGACCCACTTTGGTGGAGGATGCTGTAGGGAGGATTTGCTGCCATCGCTGTTAAGAGCAGGTGCTGGACTGAAGTCTGAACAAAATAAGCACTGTCACCCTAATGGCCATGACCAAAAAAGCAGCAAACCAAGCAAGCGCAGTGATGGGAAACGCTCCCGCACTCACCTGGGCAGGGCAGAGCAAGGAAATTACATTGGTGGCTTTTCTCTCACTGTATCGCTCGGAAGCTGCAGCCTGAGAAAGCAAAAGGTGCCAAAATCCCTAAAGGGGAACCTTCCTCAGAGCAACAGGAGCTGCTGGCAGGGCAGGGACCGTGGGGACCTCTCCTCCCAGCAGGCAGGCACGTAGATGCTTTCTGGAGAGACCCTTCACCGGGAGCTGATTCCCATGGACATGGCCAGCCCGTCCCCAGCCCCCTGTCCACCCTGGCTTGCTTTATCCCCAGCATTACGGATGCTCCGGAAATGGGGGAGAGCCAGGGCAGCTCCCTCGTGCTGCAGCAAAGGGTCTTACCCAGCAGCTCAGGCTGTTTAGTGCTGACAAAGTGATGAGATGCTTCTGGAAAACTCCCTAAGGGTGATGGGCAGAGGTGGGGAGGGTTCAGATATGTTAATTTTGATTCATTTGGCCAAGTCTCACTGTTGCTGAAGTGAATGAAACGGTGCCTTTGGCTCCAGTGAGAGCAGCCTCAGCGCCAGCAAAACAGGGATGGGGCAAGGCAGGTGAATGCTGGCTCAGCCCAAGAGCCTGTCAGAGCCACGGCACAGGTGGGACCCTCTCCCCTTCCACCACTGATGCCCCAGCCGGGCATCACAGAGACACACCCCAGGAAAGATGTTGCTTTCTTGGTGCTTTTCCAACGCTTTCTGGCTTGCCTGTGCAGCCAGTGCTGGCTCTTGCTCTGATCACGGTCACGGTGACTGTGCGGGTGTCTTTGACTTTATTGTCCCCACTCAGTGGAGAAAGTGTAACACAGATACATCTTGTGTCTTGGATGTCCGGTCATATACCTGTGCGTCTACCTCGGTCCTTCCGCAGATTACATTCCAGTTTGGGTTTTTTTTTAACCCCTTCCTCCTCTTTTAATTTCCACCTCCCTCCTGTCCTTACCGCCCTCTGCCCCCCCTTACAGAAACGATAAAAATGATCCATCGCTTCCCTCATAGCTGTATTGCCCCCATGATCCCAGCTTAGGAAGAGGGTTTAAAAAAACCCCCACAAGCCCATAATAGTAAAAAACCCTTAAATAAATAAACGTGAAAACCCCGCAATCCACACCGTAGAAAGTGAGAGCGGTGAATCAATCGGCATCTTGGAGGCGTCACCAATTCAAGAACTTGCATGGGCCTTTTTTTTTTTCCTCCCTAAATCTGACCACCACACCCCTATCAAGCACTGATAATTACAAAAGCAGAGTAGATACCTAGATCCTGGGTACATAGTGTGTAAAGCAAGAGAGGAGCAGGAGAGAGGGAGACCTTTCCCCATGAGAAAAAATCTCTGCTTGTGTGAAACCCTCACAGGTTTTGCTGGTGACCCTGTTGCAGCTGGCGGGAGGTTGGACGCATGTGCAGCGTCAAAGCCATTCCTTTGTCATCGACATCATCATCATCATCATCATTGGCGGTGCTGCTGGCAGGGGGTTTTGCCACTACAGAGCCTGCTTGCCCTGGCACTCGCGCTTGGAGCACTGCGCCGGCTTCCACCAGTCCCCGTTGTGGCAGTGGCAGATGTTGCAGTCATCCACCTTCACTTCAATGCCGGCAGGAATTATCGTGGTTCCTGCAAAGCAGTTCGGACCTGCAAAAAGACACGGGAGTGATAGAAATAAATACTTTTTTTTTTTTTTTTTTCAATTGGGTGCAGCAGCTCTGCTCTAAGCACCTGGGAGCAGGCAGGCGCTCAGACACAGACCTTCACTGTGCTCTGGCTGCAATGTTGCCGCTGTTGAAATCAGCAGCAACTCTCCCAGCTTTGCCCCACGCTGATCACTTGTCTCGGTTTTGTTTTTTTTTTAGTGCTCTCAGACACTAAAAAAAAAAAAAAAAGGCCTTGGAACTTCCTTCTCCTGTTTCTGTACCCAAGCAGTAGTACAAGTGACATCGGATGCCACATCGATGCACCCACCTTTTTCTAGTCAGTTCCCCACTAATTCAGTATCACTTTCTCCTAGGATTCAGCTGTGAGATGGACAAGACATGATGACAAGCATCAGGACGCCGAGCAGCCTTCGCTGCTCTAGCCCGGTGAGCCTGCACGGAGCTGCAGGGACCAGAGACAATCCATCCTCCAGGACCGCGGCAGCCGTGCCTGAATGTCTGGTAACCCCAGGGAGCCCCCTCAGCTCGGGGCTGTTAACCATAAATGACTGATGGCATCAAATTAACAAAAGTCATTCACCTCCCAAATAAGCTTTCTGACAAAATCTGTTTTTTCTCAACGGCAATTCCTTTAATCTGCTCATCACTGGTAATTTTTTGGCTGCTGTATTACACCATGTCAAAGTTGAGCAGCAGGTCAGCAAGGATTTTATTTTCCTCCTTCTTGTAAAAGCCCAGTGAATACCCATTGCCCAGCTGTTGCTCTGCAAACCTTCTCCTCCCCTCTCCCTCCTGCATCAGTTAGCACCAGGAATTAATGTCAGGCCCATGGGAAAAAAAAAAAAAAAATCGAGGCAATTGCATTGGTGGCATCAGGCAAGTGTGAAGACATTTGGAAAGTATCTCATGGCTTGAGTGCTGCTCCTAAATGTCAACCCTCGGCTGGCCACCAGCTTTAATCTATGCTTCCACCGCATGAGGTGCATTCGAAAGATGAGAGCATGTACAGCCATGAAATTACAGGCAAGTCCTTAGTGCTTAATATAAGGCTTAAGATTCTTTGAAAGGGAAAACAGGGTCTCTATGTGGGAAACAAGCTGAGCTGTAACCAACCATATGCCGGGGTCTCACGTTATATAGTCCTAGAGAGCTATTCATTTCATCTCGCTGATTTATTAGTGACCTGACTTTATTAAGATGCTCCTCAGGACCCTACATTTAAGCTGAACAGGCTATGAGTTTGACAGGGCTGGGCTTAACCAGACTTAGGCAATTCAGGTCGCTGCTGAGCCAAAAGGTGCCCGAATGTTGTTTGTTTTTAAGCAACCTCCCCTCCTTTATTAAAGGCTTCTACAAATGCAGATCAGCTCAACAGCAACTTTCCACATAGGTCTGAATGAAGCCACAGTAGAGGAGCCCGAGGAAGTTGCCTGTGATGGCTCCTGTACCAGAATTTGGGTGACTGTGTGTACCCCAGGGATGCTGCTTCCTTCCACGGGCAAGGCCTGGGAAGGCAAGCTGTGGTGCTGGGAAGGTCTGTGTCTCTATGTGAAATGGGGATGATGCCTCCTCCTTTGCCTGGCCAGCGTGTGAGTCAGGATGCCAGGAAGAAGCAGGCTTTTGCTCCAAACAAGGAAACGTAACATCACTTGTTGAGCTAGAGTTCAGGCTATGCTAGTCTGCTGGCAGCTGAGGACCACTGCGCTGGGCATGGGGATGTTTTAAGTCTGCTTTGGGTTGACAACCTCCAAAAGTTTCCTCCAACCTCCGTCATTGCATGGTGCAAATAACTTCAAAGTCAGGAGTTACCAGCCAAGGACACGGAGCGATACAGAAAAGCCAAACTCTACATAAGTGTATCTGTAATATATTTCTTTACGTGCACGTGGTTGAAAAAGTCATGACCCGTTTTGGTCATGAGCTGAAGATTTCTCAAGTTGATGTCTCTCTGGAAGACATGATCACGACTGAAAAGGCTGTGATTCCAACTGTGGTATTTTTCTGGCAGCCCACTAAAGTTGTCACTTCTTCCCACAGCTTTTGTGCCCCTGTGCTGGCTGCCCCGTGCTGCTGCCTGTGCTCTTCATAGCAGATTTTAATATCTGCTCCATCAAGCCCGGTGGGTATTGTTGTGTGATGACGCCCAGCATGGGCTTTGCCATGAGGTCGGCTCATTTTCTGCCCTTAAATGTCCGGGGCTCAAATGCAATGAAAATGCCAATAATTGCAGCTGGCCACATTTAAAGTTGAAGTGCGTGCCTGTTCCTCCTTAAAAGGATGATCTGATTGCCTACTGACGTCAGGAAGACCCAGAACTGGCAGCCTCCACACAAGAGCTTGCTCCACACTCCCTTTTTCATTAAAATGTAAACAAAATGCTTCCTCTGGAGATCAGGGTGGCAAGGAAAGGGCAGTATCTTTTTCTCTCTTGCTGCCCTGCAGCTGCCTGTTAATCATCTTATTTGAGAAGCCAGTACTGCCTCGACACTCACGCACATATCCAGACACAGACGATGGATCTATAGTACCGCCAGCCCGTTCAACGTGGCTGAAAACATGCAGGAGGCTGTTGGTGACGGGAGCCAGCGTGTTTTCACATTTGCAGGTGGGCCAACCTTCGCCTCCCAGCCTGAGTTTGGGGATCCTGCACCCCACCTCGTGGCACTTTGGCTGCATCCCTGTGCTGAAACGCCACAGGGGCAGAGCACAGCTCAGGGTCATGGTCAGCTGTGGGTGAGCAAGTTGAGAATGGTCAATGGGGAACTGCAAACTGGGGAAAACCTTTTTTTTCATTGCATTCTGCTTATCTATCCATCCCATAGCTGCTCCATCACAGCCACACCTGCCCCCCCTCCTCCTCCTCCCAGCAGCCCCAGGTCCCTTCTCCCTTTTGGGTTCCCCCCAGGGGGACCATCTGAAAAAAAAAAAAGAAAATCATTAAACACCCTTCATTAATGCCCCTATCCCAGAGCCGAGAAGCAGAAAGCAGATACCAAGATGAAAAGAGGAGATGGATGAGGGGGATGTACTAAAAGTATCACTCATGCCTTTGAGGTCCCCAGGGGATGACCCATTTTGGGGACAGCACTACAGCAGCAACCNGAGAAGCAGAAAGCAGATACCAAGATGAAAAGAGGAGATGGATGAGGGGGATGTACTAAAAGTATCACTCATGCCTTTGAGGTCCCCAGGGGATGACCCATTTTGGAGACAGCACTACAGCAGCAACCTCCCTGCCCCAGCCAAGGACACAGGGCAGCTCTGCAAAATAGTAATTAAACGCTAATAATCTGCCCCTCTGATCTCTAGCATCTATCAAGCTAGGAAGGACCTGGCAAGTGCCTCTGTGTATAACGGAAAATCCTTGGGACACTGCCAACTCCCCCAAAGGAGCTGTGCAAGGGGAAAAAGTAGAGCTATTTTGGATAAATCACAGGGACTGTGGGCTTTTTTTCCTTTGCTTTGTCCTGGCTTGACCCCAATGCAGTACTCCATCCCATACACATCATGCTCAGAATAAAGGTGAGGGATCACAAGGGTCACTCCCTCTCCCTTTATGGCCAGGGCACTGATGGGCTCTAACGGCCCTGAACAGCCTCACCTGGTGCTTCTGCCCACATCCACGGCCCAGGAGCCTATTGAAGGCCAGCATGGGGCTGTCAGTGGGGGCCCTGGTGATGCTGCAGGGTGCTGCTCTTCAACTCTACTCAGCTCTTTGCTTAAGCATTTGAGGAGGACTCTATCTGGTAAGGAGGACTCTGCCCAATTATTCTGCTTTTGACCCTGAATCCAGCTCCTTACCTGCTGCTGAGTACAGTCTGGGACTTTCCTGAGGTGTGCCCCACAGCATCCAGGTAATGTATTTGTCATTGGTGGTGGGGGGAGCTTGATATCGGGTTTGTGCATATTTTCCCATTATTATAATACATGCTTCTTGTAGTTATATTAAAGCTGCCTTTAACTTTTCCAGCCCATAAGTCTCCCTCCCTTTTCTCTTTCCCCTCTGTTTTGGGAAGGGAGGAAGTTAACAAAGAGCATCTGTTGTTTGTCTAACAGCCAGCCCAGCTTTAAACTGTGACAGGCTTTTAGCAAAACAGATGAAAACCTGGCTTTGTGCTCTACTGATATCTTCCCTCCTACAAGATGTTTTGCTGCTGTTTTGGGACATCTGTCTCTTCTGTCAGACCTTAGTACTTTTAATTTAGGCTAATGCTACCACTGGTCTGGACCTTTTTTCCCCTAGAGCTCTCTCAAAACAGCCACCTCTGCATTGCTGAAGTAAAATGTTTCCTTTTGTACATTACAGCAAGCTGGATGGAGCATTTTTGCATTCTCACTCCCCACCCTGCTTTACCCATACCTATAAAAATGTGGGGTTTCTAATGGAAGGCAAAAATTCCACACTCCATTTCTGATAACTCAATTCCCACTTACTGGAATCATTGAAATCCAATTTTCCAGCACAATTGCTATCACCTAGCCCCTTTCTTTCCCCTTCTAAACTTCTCCCACTGTTATACTGGAAAAGTGGGTCCTGCTGGTCCACAACAGGAGGCAGTGAGCATAGCACCTGTGGCTGAGGCATGAGAAACACGCCCTCGGAGAGGGAGACTGCTGAAATTTAGTTGAAAGTATGGTCCAGACAAGTGGCATTTTCTATGCAATGGAACAAGTCACTGGAGAGTTTTCCAGCGACCTTGGGTTTTGTAGCGCTGACAGCTAATCCACTGCCAGCAACAACATCCATCGCTTGGGCATGCTACTTGGCTTTGCCATGCACCTTGGAGGAGCTGCAGCCTACAAGGCCACAACTAGACCCCACAGCAAGGAACCAAGTCCTTTATTTGATTTGCACCAGAGCTAACTGGACTCCTTTCAGTTCGCCAGTATTTTTTCCCCTCCCTTAGATCAGCCTTCCAACATTTCAAAAGCTTGAGTGCCCCAACCCCATGCTGCTGGGGACCGTCCTGAGCTTTTTCCCCACTGTGGCTTTGTGCCACTCAGAAGAGTGGGCTGAGACTGGGATCTGCTGAATTGATGTAAAAAAAAAATCACAAAGAATGGGACTGAACAGCACAGTAATAGGGTTTTTAAATTATTATACGAAGGAACATGCTGCTTAGACACATCTGATGACATGTTAAGCACATTAAGAATGTTACTTATGATAACAGCAGTAGGAACAAGAAGCTTCTTTGGGCAAGGGTTGTTGTCCTGGTCTGTAAAAGCATATTAAACCACAACTGCGATGAAAACAGTACAGTTATCACTCTCTTTGCCTTGCTCAGGGAGACTGATGGGGGAAGTTTGCTGCTCCCACAGACAATGCAATTGTGAGATCTGCTTTGCTTAACATAATTAATACTCATAAAAGACCACAGCACCTGGGCTGTTTTCTAGAACAACTGTGAAGATTTTTATGGAGATATATTAAGGACACTCAGATGCAGCTTGGATGGGAGAGATGTAGAAAAATCATATATAGTTTGTTGTTTGGCAAACTTTGGAACCATACATGTAACACCAGATACCTGAGTGATGACCCACATTGTACTGCTGAACTGCACCCCTGGTATGGGGGGAATATGTCTAATCCCATGCATGGGCATTAACGCATACCTGCTACACCATGCAATGCTACCCAAGGGTGTGAGATTGAGTCCTCTCGGGACTCAGTGGCATGGTGGTGCTTTAAAGAAACTCAAAAGCCCTCTGATCTGACACCCCCTGTAACAATGGAGAAAACTCACAGCCCAAAAGCAAGAGGAGCAGCCATCCTAGCTCATAAGCAAATTGCATCTTCTGCACGGTCCCCACCATAGCACTATGGGGATGCAGAGGAAAACATGGGAATTCAAGAGCACGTGTAGGATGGACGCAGAGTTAAAGCTGGAAATAGCAGGAGTGTGGCGTTTGCTTTCCAACACCACGAGCATACAGCGTCACATTGATGCTTTGGAGTCGCTCGGTGCCGAACACCAGCCTGGCTCCTGGGGGCTGTGGGCTGCAGGCTGCTCCCAGTTGCTTCTTGGGAGGGTTTTACTGAACTCAATGGCTTTGCCCGTGGCTCACAGCAGCTCTGAATTTAGCTTCATGTGTGTGAAGAAGCAATAAAAGGAAATCAAATGTTAGGCACTGCAGCAAACATGGATCACTTCAGGCCAACTGTCATATTCAGATTTGCCCTGACTAGCATATTGCACCAGACGAAGCTCACTGCCTTCACCAGGACTTCTCATGCAACATCCTATTTCAGCAAGGAGCGGTATTTTCCTCTCAGTTAAATATTTTCTGACAATAATCCTATGTCTCCTGCCACTCCTTTAAGAGCCTCCCCATCCCTTTGGAAATATTAAGTTTGACTCCAAGAGAATTTAGCTTATTCAGTCAATGGATAATGTTGTCAATGAGAGAGGTACTGATGGCTATGCTTATCTGCCTTGCACCACTAGTTTAGATAGCTGCTAAGTAGCAACCCAGTTTAGCCAGCCATCCCTCAGGCTCTTGCGTGATGTGCCCCACAATTACAGTTGCAAGGGATAAGCAGAAGACTGTGGTGCTTCCTGACAGCATTTAGGAATGGATACAGCCAGAAAACATTCCCATGGATGTTCATTCAGCTGAATGAGTCTTGATGACTTTGCTTTTGGAGCTTGACCATGAATGCAATAGAGTGTGGGAATTCACTGCTGGCAAGCTGCACCAAACTGGGGGAACCATTTCTAGTGAATGTGACCAAGTGTCTTCTCAGTGAGAAGGTGGATTTTTCTTTGCATGTCTCCACAAAAACAGGCATCTCTGTCTTCACCGTGACCATCCCATGCCATCAGCCATGCTGTCTCCATTGCTGGCATCTAGCACTCCCAGCATTGCTTGGCTGAAAAAACCACTCGCAAAGCACTAACCAGGTGAGGACTACACCCTAAAACCTGCCCAAGGAAGCTCATGGACAACCCTCCAACAGAGAAAGAGGCGAAACACAGCTGAAATACAAGTGAACCCCAGGCTCTGCCGCAGAGGGCAGAAATTGCTGGCTGCCTGCACCTTGTGACTTTTTCCATGTCCAGGCTGAACTCTTCAGGCAGGTGTAAGAAAACACAGCATCTTGTTTTTAATGATGGCCCCCATGTCTGGAGGTTAACACAGCTCCCCTCTGCTGATCCTGTAGGATCTTTTCAAATGTTCATTTAGCTCTGTCAAGGCTACTTATGCGATCATTACAGATTGCAAGAAAATACCTCAATTTGTGCCTTTAATTAATCGGTTGAGGAGGGAAAAGATCTTGGTTTTGCTGCCTGGTACCAAGACTGCCTGTCCCTCTCTCCCTGGGGGGAGGAGAAGGCAGCAGGTGAAGCCGGAGGTGAGACATAAAGAAGTCAGCTGCCAATACTGAGCTTTGCCTTATTGAAAATTAAATTCATGATGCTCTGCAGGGGGAGCTGAAAACCCCACCGAAAGACAACAGCCCTGGAGTCCTTCTGTATTAGAAAGAGGCTGAAGGCATACATCCCAGCTTGAAGCACCGCTGAAGCCTGACAGTGCATTGGAAATGCAGCTACTGTGACCATGGCATGTTAGTGGGGATGAGTTTACACCCCAATAACGCCCAGGTTCCTTGGTCTGTGGCTAGTTGCTTCTTGGTGGTGGCAGGGGGGAGGGGAGTACACTGCTGCTCTGTCTCCTCCCTGCTCCCAGAGGTGATCTCCATGTACCCCAGGCTATGGAGGACACAGCTCTTTGCAGATTAGAGGACATTCATTCATGCCACGCATTCACAATACACACAGCAAATTAAAATACCCACCCTGGACTCCCCTATAGCCCAAGTCCATCCCCACTCAACCTGCACAAAGGTTCCTGCAGGGCTGGAAATGGGACCATTTCAGGTCAGTGTCCCCATTCAGATCACCAGCAAGACTTTGAAAGTCCTTTTCCAGCCTGCTCACCCTCTCTGGCAGCAGACAAGCTCTCCCAAGCTGCCTGCATCCAAACATGAAGGCTTCATCAATGCCTCAGCCACCACCCCAATAAAATCTGGATGCTACTCTGTCCTTGGGAGGGATTAGGAATTGAGTCTACCAAACCACGCCAGCTTCAGTGCTGCAAATTAAAAATCCCTGCAGCGGGCAGGTGGGGGATGTTGGAGGTGTCAGTCCTTGCTGCCATAAGCGAAACGCTTTGCAGAGCCATCTGCCATCCCAAACGCTAATCGGCTGCATGTCTCAGCTTGGAAGCGTGACGCACTGGAGCACATCAATGTTTTCAGTGTGGGCGGGTGAAAGTTGGTCACCAGCACAAACAAGCCATCATCTGCTAATACCCTGCCACGCTGCTGTAGACCTGTTGGCAGTTGCATCCTGCAGATAGAAGGAAGCCCTACCCAGCGCGGTGGCTGCCAGAAAGGCGATGTCTCCATCTGTCAGGCAGGGGGTTCCATCTTGCAGCAGAGTGGGCAGTGAGCTGGGGGGAGGAAGGAAAAAGCATCGCCCTTTTTTTTTTTTTGGCAACAGGCCCGTGTCAGGATGAAATCTCTGTGGGTTTCATCTCATCTTCCCGCATGAGTTGAGGGATGAAAACCAAGGCAGGCATGGAAAGCTTTGGAGAGGAGATGTGAACAAGCACAGGGCTAGAGGTGCCCCCAGCTGCCTCCTGGCCCCTCTGCCATTCAAAATCTCAGGAATTGCTCTGTGACCCTTTTTTCTGTTGATATTTTAAAAATCCTAAAAGAAAGTCTTGCATGGACCTGAAGTACACAGGTACGTGTGTGTGTATATATATATATAAGCAAAGCCAAGGAAGTTTGAAAGATAGGTTTCCCCACTGCCTTTTTTTGTTGTTCATTTACTTTCAGATAGTGTTCTCCTAGAAGGACAGGAGGTTTGTGCAAGCTTTCCCACCAAATGTCAGCCTGGTCTGCTTTTTTTTTCATTCACCAGCTCAGGCAGTGCAAAGAGCTCCTGGCAAAGGGGATATGTCACTGCTGCCCTCTCTGCTGAAAGGAACCAAAATATGGATACGTGCAATGATGGACCAAGTGATGTTTCTGTGACAAGGCCACCGTCTGCCTGAGATGTTTCTGCATTTAGGCAGAGTATTGCATGATGATGGCTCTTAGCCGTGGTAAAAAGTGTCACCTCCTTGAGGTGACCCCAAGGTGGAAGGTTCACTCTTCTTTTGCCACCTTGTCCAGCCATCCATGGAGAGCCGGCATCTCCAACAAATGCCCCAAATTTCACTCTGTTGTCTATACCATTGCAAAATGAGAGCCTTTTCTTTTTTTATTTGTGGACAAACCCTGCTGGCTCTGGCTTAAAACTCCCTGTAGTTAACTGGTGGTACGTCCTAGCCATCCACAAGATTTCAATCTTGCGCACTGTTGCCCCAAAGAATTAATCTCCTCCAAAGCTGAGCTGCAGCTCTTTTGTATCGTTCCTGCATATTTCACTCCTCACAAGATGATGCTAACAGCCCTTCTCAAGCACTGCCTACTTACATGAGAGATTTTTCCAGCCATAACTCACATTGCTGGGTGCCTGAAGACGCCTAAAAGTTATTTAATCTCTGCATTAAAAAAAAATATTTGTATCATATCATCTGCAGTATCCTTCTCCAATCTAAATCCGAGTTGCTCACTATACAAGCAAGCCCTGTATCAGTGAAAGGAGTGCATTACAAAGGCAAGACTGAGCTGAAAAGCTAAGGGCAATGGAAGCCTTTCCACTGACTTTTGCCAGCAATGAAGCCAGCACAATAAATAAGATAAAATGCACCTGCAGCTGTCAGCCAGCCGAGTGGGACAGGGATCTACTGGTGGCCCCACGGCACCTTCTGGGTCTCCCTGTGCAGAAATGTTCACATCATCTGGGCTTCACTCAGAGAACCCCAAGCATCAGCTGCCTTGGAGCCTAATGAATGCAGGGGACTCACTCGAGTTCCCTAAATTATGACCTGGCTCCCAGTGACACAGACTGATTTAATCCTCACTGCTTTGCATCGTGGTTAGAAAATTACTGATAGCTCATTATCCATCTTAATCAGGAGCAGCAAACAAATGAGGGACAGGCAGCCATCCAGAAGGGAATACACCGCATTACTCCTCCTTATTGATAGCACAGTTACTTAATTTGATGTGGAGACGTAACTTCAGGCATCACTAAATACTGGAGCAGGAATGGTTTTGGTGCAAGGAAGATCTATGGGTGCAATTTAAAAGCAGTTTGTTTGGGAGCGGTGACGGCTACCAGCGCCGACACAGATCTGACCTGTGCAGACAGACCTGAGACTATCACTCAGCAAGTTAAACAAAGATAGCAGCTCTCTGACAGTTAAAAAGCACCAGCCAAAAATTGCAGCCCTGTTTCTCTCTTCATCCACTGTGCGTGTGGGATGACCACGATGATGGGGCACCAAGCCCACGGTTGATGATCACCTCCAACCTGCCCATCCCCGGGCAGCGCCGTCATTTGCTTTCTGACACACAGCGCTGCCCGTGCCGGGGCAGCAGCGAAGCTCCAGATTAGGCATTTGGCATGGCTCACTGCAGAGAACGTGGCATGGAGATGATGGAGAAAAATGCACGTTCAGCACGGGTATCTGCAGAAAACAGATCAGCCTCAAGCAGCGCCAAAGACCGAGAGCTGACACTGCTGCTGGTAGGTACAAGAGGATGTCAAACTGGGCAGTTCCCAGGGGTAAAGCCCAGAAGGAGCAGAACCTTTCCTCCAGCAGCAATACTGTGGATTGAGGTACAATAATAAAATACCGGAGTCTCAACTATGAGAACGAATCTTTTTACTCAGTTTTTAACAATCCAAGACTAGTACAGATAATCTAATAAAACTGATCTGGGCATGGTAAAGAAAATAGGGCAAGCAGTATGTATCCTGCTGCTTTAGATTAAGGGCATTTGCCTGATTGTATGGCCACTTCCCCCAGGCTTGTGCATCCAGCCTCTCTGTTTCTGATCGCAAGTGCACCCAAACCTGGGAGCACATCTGAGTGCACTTGGAACTCCCTGCAAAACCTCCACCCCAGTTTCCCCAGTTTACCGGGTTTCCAATCCAGTGGTGGCTTGACTGTTGACAAGCAGGGTTAAGCATTTCTGCAGTACAAATGAATAGCTAATATCAAATTCATAATGATTTACCTGCTCTGCTGATTGAATAACACTCCTGAGTTGAGGGCAGCATTGAAACTGAAACACTACCACCAAAGTCATGGAGGAGTCAAGCCACGGCGTGTCTCAGGATCAGCTCTCAGACAGCAGAAGAGCAAATCGCAGGACTACAGAGCTACCCACCTAGCTTTAAATATAGGGTTTTCCCTCCCTTTTTTAATATAAAATGCAGGTTAGCATTTTCAAAGTCACCTATGGGATTTACACATCAAATTCCTCTTCATTCTAAAAGGATCTACGTGTGCAAATACCTTAACCAGCACTGCAAAGTAATAGTAAAAAAACCCACACAGGCAAGGTGCTCAGCATTGCACAGGCAGATACTGTGCATATAAAACAGCTTTTTTGAATCAGATTTTTACTGTGTACATTCAAGGTTGAAGAAGGAAAATAGTAACACCTCAAAGACAGCAATAACCATCTATTAAGTGAGAAATGCATGTTTCAGCATTTACCTGACCAAACAAAAAGGATTAGCTCTTACAAATCTCTTTGCAGACAGCATAAAACTTTGGGAGAATATAATAGATTTTCTAAAGAATATAGGTAGATTTTAATTGCAGACAATGAAAGCTACTCCTAGGTCATTATAACCTTTCAGGTAAGTAATAGGCTTTTAAAAAGTTGTCTAAATAGATATTTCCGAAAATGAACTCCAACAGTGCTGAAGGTACATCAATTCTTTTAATGGTTCAAACACGGCCAATAAGGTGAGAAGGGTTTTTTTGGAGCTGGTACCAAACAGGTTAATTTAAAAGAAAACAATTAATAATGCTACCATTAAAATACCGCTAAATCAGCTAAAAATGTTACAGGTAAAATCAATAGCCAAAGGAGGAAAAGGTGGACCTTCCACAGACTAAACCTTGAAGTGAAGAAACACATATCCAGAGCATGTATATATATAGATATATGTATTGTGCCATTGTGTTTCTGCTGCCTTCACGTCACCAGCATGGGTCCTGAGAGCAGCCACGGGACAATGTGTGCCGTGAGACAGGCTTGGTCCATGTGACTGTGCCCATACAGCCGGTATTTCCCAGGTCACCCAAGGAAGGAACTGGCATGCAGAGCGGCAGACTCAGCTGGGGACTTGGCTGGATGTCCATCCTGCCCACTGCAATGGCACCGGGCACCTCCCAAGGCACCGTCTTGGACGTTGGCAGGGAGCAGCAGCTCCAGCAGGCAGCAACAGCTCTTTGTCCACAGAGACATGAGAGGAAACCCTCAACTAGGGAAGCAAGTGGCAAAATAGCCCTTGATTGCCAAAGTACCAAGTCTTTGCTCTCTGCCTAGGTATCTCCATCCAAAGGCGAAGGTTAACAACAGAAGAGTAACAACCAGGACTTTTTCTCTAGGTTTTTTTAGCTTTTAGCCAACTTATTCACCTCTTGGTTGTGCTTGATGTGAAAACTTAATGATTTTTATGGCCCATTTTAACATTTTTATGTCTTTTTTCTTCAGAAAAAAACCCCCACATTTAGTGTAAGAATTAAAACAGTATTTCATCTTTAACTGCAATCACAGATGATATATGGAAGAGAGCTGGCTGCACATCAACTCAATATAAAGCCAGAATTGAATCTAACTTGGTTGCTCCAACTGTGCATGATGTTTTATGGGGTGGGGCTTTTTTCGTATCAGTCATAAATGAACCGGAAACTGTGACTGTGCTAATTTTCTATAAAACAGGAGGAAAAAATGCAAAATGGGGTGTGTGCGTCGGGAGGAAAGAACTAGGATTACTATACATTTATCCGAGCTGTGCATTTAGATGTGTCGCCTCCTGAAAACTCAACCTAACCCATTGCTGGATAATGAAACTGCAGCGGTTAACGCATGATGACAGTTGCACCACTACACACATTAGTTGCAGCAATGGTCACCTGTTGGTATGAGCAAACCTCTGCACAAACTCCTTGCCAAGGGTTGAAAGGTTTCTTTAGCTGCAAGAAACCCCATGCTCAGGACAAACCTTCTTCCCCATCTGAAAAAACAGAGCTTCATTGCAATCCAGATGACTGTGGGAACATGTAAATTGGTAGAAAAATGCCTTTCTGCCTTTCTGCTGGTGTGAGATGAAATGCGGTGCTTTAAGAGCATCAGCACGGTCCCATTTTTTTTTCCACCTGGTGACAGCTTTTTGTGATGAAGGTTTTGAATGTGGGAGCATGTTAGAAATAGAACTTCAAAGCAGAGCAAAAACTTCTCATGTACGGAAGAGAGCTGCTGCTGCTGAAACCATTTCTTTTTACTCCTGGCTCGTGTTTGTCTTGTTGGGTTTTCTGCTGCTGGTTTTGAGTAGAACCCATTTTCACACTCTGTGTGACACAGCGAGCCCATCTCCTGCCATCTTCACCACCAAGCCCATCCTCCGGGCCTCCGCAACGACAGACACAGAAATGACTGGCCACAGGTGGGCAAGACCCAAGTGAAAGGTGAACTTAATTAACATGTAAGTGCATAAAAGCTAGAAGTCTAAATCAGCCACCAAAGGTTCCCCTTCCAGATGAAGCATGGACTCTTCTGAAGGGTATTTAATAGAGCCAAGTGGCATCAGCCTTTGGATTTGTCTTTTTTTCATCTGTATAAATTCATGTCGGGCTGCAGCCGCCACTTCTACACAAATCTGTACCAATGATTGACTACCCCGAGAAAGGGACTAAACACAATGGCATAAACATAATTTCTTAATTTGTTTGGGGAATTTAACTACCTGCTTGGGACACTGAAAAGGGAACTTGAGAAAACGCCTCCCCTCTGACCCCACACCAAGCAACCGATGAGCTTGCTGTTAGAGAGACAAGACACGGCACAGCTGTGCCAAAATCTGCAGCTCCTGATGAAACAGGAGGCAGAGGAAGAGGCAGGGCAGGATGGATGGACCTCGAGGGCACACACGGGGAGAGCAAACCACCGCAAGGATGGGCACACCTTGGTCTGACGGACAGATGAGACACGCAGAGGCTGGTTCTTCTGGAATAAACAGGCACCTAAACCTTCTGCTGGGACCTGTCCCGATTTCTCCAACAGCTGCACAAGCAGCTTTAATCCATGTTTTGTCCCCAGATTTTGCTCTTCCGAGGGCCCGTTATGCTACCTGAATTTAATGGTATCCATAGCATTTGCACAATGCTTTCCGATGGTGTCATGCAAAGAGTCAGGTTGCTAATAAAAATAAAATGAGTGGTGCTGGTTTTGCATGTGAATAGTTGCATTTAACGAAATCATCAAATGGAAAAGGATCATCCTTTCCTTTGCTAATAATTCTGGGTGCTACTACAAAATGCATTACCACAATCTGTGTGGGCTTTTATACTCAACAAGATGCCATGCGATATTATACTGATGTGTCATGACAGGATAGTTATTTTGCACTGTAAAACTAGGAATGATAGAAGGGCTGGGGAAAATTTATGATGGATATATGTGGTTCTGCATCCCTCCCCCCAGATTTTCAGAATGCTTTGTTACCCCTCGTTCTGCCAGTCTGTTTTTATTACTTCATTACTGGATAGGACTATTACTCTCTGGTCTCGGTGGCACCACAGTATATGAATGGCTCACAATGAGAGCCTGTTACCATCACACGGCATCCCCATGGGGCAGGGAAGTGCACAGGGGAAACTGAGGCACGAGGGCAGTGCCCTGCTTGAGGGGACAGAGGTTATTATAACTAAACCAGCAGACAACTACTTTTAACAAAACTTGTAGGCACATGACAGGTTTGAGGCTGGCAACTGCGTTCTCAGATGTGATGGAGATCAGCTCAGATCTTACTGGCAGGAGGAAGGAACTGCAGGACAGAGCCACACAGTGATGGACAACGACTTCCAAATGAAACGCCCCATTTCTGAGTGTTTCCAGGGTCTGTAGCAAGTATTCTTTGCCATGTTTTTCCTGCGTCCACTTCGTCCTTTAGAAATTTTTTTAAAGCCAGAAGGGGGATTTAGACATTAGAACAGCTACTGACCTGATACAAGTTAATGATTTTATAAAACGCCTGAAAAATGCTTTACTTTAAAAGATTGATGTTTCCTATTCTATTTTTTCAATGCCAATTAATTACTTAAATCATTAGCAACGTAACACAAGAATAGTCTTTCAAAATCCAGTGCTTTGTGTAGATGCCTTTAATTATGGATAATTAAATACTGTGGAAGGACCTGATTATACCTCTGAGCATTTTCTAATCTGGAAAACAAAACACACTCTTGTACTCTTGAATGCACATAACAAAAGCTCAACAACCGTAAGTAGGAAAAAAAGATTGGGGGGGGCGGGGAGGAAAGCACACCAAAATCCAGATCAGCGCAAACTCTCACGACTAAGAGGGCAGAAATTCCTCGGGAAGTTCGAGGGCTTTGTGCATACCCTGCCTGGGTGACGCCTCCGCACGGGGTTGTACACAGTCTCTGCCTTGTCGAGCACACAAGCAGAAGTCCAAGCAAGCTGTACACGGAGCTGCTGCAACCAGTGACAAACACCGGCTCAAGGCAACTCGATGTTAACGCTTGCTAAAGTTGGGAACAGATTTCCAGATGGTCCTTTGTACATATGGCTGCAATAGCCAAAACTGCTAAAAAGAGCAAAGCACTCTCCAAATGAAATCAGGGCTGACCTTGGAAGATGAAAACTTGCTAGTGCCAGAAGTTACTCTATAAGTTTGGCTTTGCATTCCTTCCCCTTCTTTTTATTCTCTCCTTTTTCTCCTTTTTATTCCTCCACAGTGATTGCAGCGAGAAAGTCAGCATCCAGAGGGCTATAATAACCAGTGTTGCTGTCTCAGAAAGGGTTTTAATCTCAGAAGAAAGCCAGAAGAAAACTTGTTTTGAAGACAGCATCGCCCCAGTGCTTTCAAGAGAGCTCCCCTCCCTACTGCAGCTGAGATCCTGCAGCAGGGCCCAAGGTTTATTTTTGGCTCTTTTTGTACTCGCTGGAAAAAAGCAGGGGGAAAGGAGGGACACCGATGTCTAAATAAAGCCAATTTGTGCTTTCATGCCAGGCACCCTCGCTGTGCGTGCCTTCCCTTCCTCCTTCCCCTTGCATCCTATTTATACCGCTGCCAATTCCCCCCAGCATCCCTGTCCCTCCTGCGCCCTCCACAGCTGATTGCCTTCTGCCTTAATTAAAAGCCACCATTTACAGTGCCAAGCGATCAAATGAGGCCAGGGGCTTTTTGTTGCTTGCAGCCGGTCCCGCTTGGCTGGCTGGGAGCTGACTTTTGCTCCTGGGCAGCCCAACCCAGCTCCCTAATGAATGGCAGGTTATCGATGCACTGTGCACATATGCTGCAGAACGGGGCCGTTAAGCACCGTATCGCAAGTGAGCCATCAGCCAGCGAGACTAAATACTTACCGAGAGCACAGCACAGGCCAGGGCTTCGTAAATCCCCAGCGGATGCTTTAGAGAGCAAACAGCATCTATTTATACCCCCTCGGCTCTTATTTTGCATCCTTCTTCCCTGGGCCATGAAGTGATTGCCAAACCCATTGAATAAACTCTGCTGTCTTTATTGCAGATATGTCTCAGCTGGAAAATTCTGGGAGAAAAAAAATCAGGATGGGTCCTGTGAAACCTTAGAGGCACGATGACATGAAGGTGACGTATAAATGGGCTTCACACTGACACTGACTGATCAGGAGAAACCAAAAAGAGGGAAAATGTCACCCGTAAAATGTCTGTGTTGAGGAGTCAAAGTATCAACTGCGACTTTGTGGCTGCTGATGCCCAAGTGTGGGGTGTTGCTTTGCCCTGGAGATCCCCTCCTGATGTGCACAGCCAAAATGCTCAGTGGGGCAGCTGACTTCAGCTGAGAAGTGCAAAAATACAGCAAGCGTGGGGTGAAATGCACAACTAGATACTACCGTCTATCATCAGAGATGTTATTGATGCTGCTCAGAGCTGTGGCGCCTGCAGTCATTTGTCAGGATTACCCACCTGATGCTGCTGGAAAGGCACCCCCCTGTAGGCAAGGGGTCAGACTTGCTGCTGGCCTCATACTAAGAGGTTACCTCCTCCCAACGGGACGGCAGTGGGGGTAACACTGAAAGACAGGGGTGCAGCAGAGCTCAAAAAGACAGCAATAACGCCTTATTAAAAGGCGCCGTTTCTAAAAAAAGACATTAAAAGGTGCCATGCCTGGAACCACTACCAGACTCATTGCCGCTTTGACCTTACCAGTTGGAAGAGTTTTGGACATAAGGAGCTTATGATGTGGGGGATTTAATTTTTTTTTCCCCAACAGATTAGTGCAAAGCAGAAAGCCAAAGATATGTAGCCCGATTTCCATATTAATGCACACAGCAATGGAGAACCACTGGGTTGGCCCTGCCTAGGAGTCTGTATTCAACCAGCACATGCAATACCTGGTTTACCGCAGACTTCCCTGTGCCAATGTTTCACGTATCAGAGCAGGCTGTGTCTAGAAGGCCCAATTCTCAGTCGGCAGGACCTCTGGTTAGCAGAGGAGCTTTCTTGTTTGATCACACGTGAACCCAAGGAGGGAGAGCGCAGGCAGTGATTCCCCAAGATGGAGAAAAGAAGCTGGGGAGAAGGGACAGTGCAAACTGCAGAAAACACTACCCCATGCAACAGAAGAGTAAGGAAAGTCCTGGTTTTGTTGCTGGGGTCCTATAATCCCTTCCTTTGAGGCCACTCCCCTTCCACCACCACTCCTCGAGCCTTTATATCCTTAGACATAAGTTAGGTTAAATCTGTAGAGCAGAGTGATCACCTTTATTTCCTAGGCTAACCCACTGGGGAAACCCAAGCACCCATTTGGGCAAAGTCCCTCAAGTACAAGTGAAACTGTTCAAGCAGGGGCTCTGGGAGGTTCACACCAAGCACCGTGAGAGCTGAACCAAGGTCCCTTACTCATATTTTGGCAAGATCTTTTTCGCAAAAAATAGCAGCAAACCACAGCAGGCAGAGCAGCAAGGTACGATGTGCGTGCAGACCCTCCTAGCTCAGACAAGCAAGCTCCCTTCACAGATAAACGCACCTCGGGAGGACGACTGGCTGTAACTTCGCCGTTCATCCCAAGGGCCAGCACCGCCTCGCAGAGGTGACAGCAGCAGCACACTCCGATTTGGAGGGTGCCAGGCTGGCTTATACGGCACAAGAACTGGCCCTGGCTATTTTTCGCTTCTAACAACAACATCATTGTTGAGCTGTTTGTCAGGACAAATCAGAGAGGGGGGCAAATCCTCAGCTGCTGAAAAAGCACGGGTGTTTCCCTTAGAGCAAGGCAGCCAGGCCAATTTACACCAGCCTCAGAAACTGGATGACAGTGTATTTGCTCTCTAGGGGGGCACAAATATGGCCAAGAAAAAAACATGGTTTCTGTGCAAAATGTATAAAATAAATCTAATTGTTATTGTTGTGGACATGTTTCCATTTTTAATCACAGTTTTCCAAGTTCTTAATAATTACTGTTTGACATTTCCTGTAACACATTTCTTTATTGTTTGACACAGCTTGAAACGTAACTAAAAATTCTCTCTCGCTGCTTTCCCTGTACGTGGCGAGGGCATCAGAGTCTCACACGCATCAACTGTGGCGTGTCCAACAAAAGCAAGCTAAATTCATTCATTAATAGCTAGCAGTCACTGCCCTCATCCGTAATCCGGCAGGCAGGTCTGCCATGCCATCGGGAAGGGGCCAGCGCCCACACCACTCGCGTGACTGCCGGCCTCTGCTTGCTGGGAGATAAGGGATGACGCATCGGATGCTGCTGCGGATCCAGTTCAGATGAAGAATCCTCGTGCAGAAGGAGTCCCTTGGATGTCAGCAGTGGCTGCGATGAGTCAGAGATCAGAGAATGAGGCTGTTTTGGAAAGAACACCCAACACTGGCTCGGCCCTTGTGAAATCTGAGCCTTTGACTTGCAAACTGAGCTGGCTGGGCACTGAAACACTGCGTGTTGGCTGCAGTGCAGTCCTCAGCCTCTGCTCAGATGCAGCCCGAGGACCTGATGGGGGATTATTTACACCACCACCCCCATTTTTATAGTCCTTTCTGTACGTGGTGAGAGCTGGTAGGGGGTTGCATGAAAGCACGCTGGTATTTCGGTTCACAAGCCAGAAACCAGGCAAAGGTACCGACGTGAGCTAATGAGACTCAGGAGTACCAAAGCAGTATCGAACGAGGGCTCTTCCACCCGCGCCTCCTGACACTTCCCATGCATTTCAAACAGAGAGAAAGCATAATTCAAGGTGCTAGTTTGCAAACAGCAAAGCCTGCAGGCCTGATCCTGCAAGGTGCAGAGGGTTTCCTGAGAAATGCTAGGTGCCAGCAGCCCTCTCCAGCCAGACATGGAAGGTGGCGGGCCAAAAGGCATCTAACCCCACAGCAGTATTTTAATCCCATCCTGGATCTCACTACTTACCCAGGTAAGGGTGAGAGCTGAGCGGGAAGGATGTTTCCCATCACAGTCGGAGCTATTTCTGCTATTCCTCTCTTGCTCAAATGGGGAGGAAAAGTCAAAAAGTCGCAAGCACTTTTTGGTTTTAATAAAAATCAGAGCAGGTCGTCTGAAATAACTCAGCAGGCAAAAAGCCCCTTCATTTCTGTCTTTCCTATTTGTAGTGTTCCAAATGATAGAATAAAGTTCTACATGCAAAACTATGTCATCCCCTCCACCCTGCTGGATTTGAGTCAGTTCATGTTGAAAGTATTAAAATGGGGCATCTGATCATTTCAAGGCTTTTTTCCAACTTCTTTTAACACAAGAACAGCAAGTCTACTATAATTGGTCTTTTTCCTGGGGACGTTTCAGTGAGTCAGCATTTTCTGACCAACATATTCCCACCTTCTTCAAGTATGCTCAACTGGCTGCAGTAAAAAAAGGTCCGAGCTAGGAAAGGTCAGGGAGAACTTTGTGTGCTCATCTTCACACAGACCTATTTGTCGCAATAGATCCCCATGCAGGACACCAGTACGTTTCTTTTTGGTACATCAGCTCCGGATCCATTTATTCTAACAAACATGTGCTTCCCTACAAGCACTACCCAGCACAAAACATTTTTAACTGGGACAATAATGTGGCTTAATTGATGTAAAATGAGTTAAACCAGTTTACATCAGTTGTGGGACTGGTCCATGTTTAGTTTTTTTTCTTAAAACTACTTGCTGAATTTCTTGTGGCAATTACGGTTTCAGAAACGGGTACAAGTGCAATACGTACGTCCTAGAGTTTAACTGAAAAGAATGAACTCGGGAGCCTCCATGCTCACTGCGCACCTGGTGCAGAATATGTGTGACCATGATGCAGGAGCTCTGGCATACCTAAGTGGAGCTTTGATTGCCTTTCCACCTTCCTAGGAGATGAAATCTAACTTGCAGTTGACATGTCTTGTACAAGAATAAGGTTAAATCACACATGCAATTAGATCACACACATCTTGAGCGCACTGTGGACAGGACAGCTTTCAAACCGTTTGTTAGGCAGGACTGCCAGTCTGTGGTGCTTTCTTTCTATACTGTCTTGAAAGGGGTTTAGCCAGATTGTTTGAGTTTCTACCATGAGCAAATTCTGATTTTTACAGTTTTAAGTTTCAAGAACTTGTGTAGAAAAAGAAATGATAAGGAATGCAGGCGTGCCTACACAGGGCTGCTAAGAGTGACCACGTTTTGCAATGAGACCCACCCAGTACATACCTACATCCCAAAGAGCCGGTTCCTTCAGTCCAGCAGAAAAGCAGCATGTCCTCAGGATGCAGACAGAAGTTTGGAGGACCATGGGGCTGTCACTGTCTTTGCTAATGACCTACTGCATCACCTAGGGTGCATCACTGCCCTCCTCCCTGCCTTCTCTCCTACCCAGTCCCTACTTTAGGTGTGAGTCTCTACACATGAAGTCACCTGGTGGCTTAATGCTTCTGGAGACAAAATTGGTAAGGGGTAAGAGTGCAGTGGCAGCTTTTCTTGTGGAAGGACTCAGAGAGTGCACTCATATTGCTAAATAAAACAGGGCATGAGATTCTCCTCTGGCTCTAATGCCATGTGGCAAAGACCGGCCACATGTATACCACCTGGCACCTCTCCTTCGACCTCCTCCATACCCCGGGAGGTGCCCTCTTCACCTTAAGACGTAATTAATTATTTTGCATGCATTTCTTTGGTCTGCCTGAGCGAGCAGGTGGGCAGCCCTGCAGCCCAGCGCAGTGATGGTCCCTTAGCACCAACAGTGCCGCCAGTGCCTCGGGGTTGGGGTGAAAAACACGGCTGGGTGGTGGAGCACATAGAGCTCGCTGAAACGGTGCTGGCTGACTGCTGTGGCTTAGGTGTGTCACCCATTACAAAGTGCTGACAATCAGAGTCCCACAGGCGACCGTTCTGCCCAGCCCTCCTTTATTTAGCTGTATCAATACGGCCAGAGGTGCGAGGAACCAAACGACACCAACCCAACCAGTGAAAGCAAAGAATGCAACATCCTCTCCTCTTTTCCACTGGGCTTTTATTTGCTGATGAACAAGCCCTAAGCTCTTCAGTCTCAGGTATGAAAGCAGATCAGCACTGCAGAAGGGTTTTCTAAACACAAACACAGACAGCAAGAAACTACCCCCCCACCAGTCTGTGCTGCAGGAATTGAGGCAAGAAAAGCCTCACGCTGCAGGAGCGATGCCCTTGGGCTTGTAAACCTGCACTGAGAGCTGAAAGCACCCATGGAAAGTCAGAGCATGAAGACAGCTAACCGAGAGGGAGAGGTGTAGGCCAAGTGGGTGGAAGGAAACGGGTGCTGATGTTTACGGGCAGAAAAGCCTCTCTGGACAACGGGTACCTGCAATATCTGATGGCAGTCTTGGCACTGTACCAGCCTCCAGCCTGTCCTACAGGAACCTTCTCCAGGCAGCATAGCTCAACCACCGTCACACAGCAGTATTGCTGCCACATATAAGCAATGCTCTTTCACCCTCATCTGGACATGCTGTAACAAATTGTGGGTCCCTCTGGCAAACGGTTCCGCAAAACTTGCACTTACATGCATTCTGCCCAGGAAATGTGTTCATCAGCAAATTACAGGTAGAAATGAACAAAAACATGCTTAAAAATACTTTTCAGTCTCTGCAGCTGAACTGACTGGTGAGTTGGCAAGTGTATGATGATGTGCAAACATACAGTAATAACCAGAGTGAGATTACAGCACTGATTTCCTTCACAGAGGCGTGTAGGTGTAGAAGAGACAGAAGACTGTGGCTGAAATGCAGGACCCTACCAAAGAAGCAGAGAGGATGGCGATGTAGGAAAGGCGGAGGGAAGGAAAGGAAGCAGAAGGAGAAAACTTCTAAGTGCCTTTTTTAATTCTAAGTTTTCTCAGACTTACTTAGCTCTAATCTTTAATTCATATTTTCATTACAGTCTCTTTGCTCTGCAAAGTCTGCATTTCTTGTAAAAGGAGCAGCTCAAACATCAATTATTTGACGTAAGTCAACCCCTTGTTAAAGTCCTCCACTCTACATATATGTAGGCTCCAATAAAAGAAGCATTAAACATTCATTAAATTAGAAATACATGAAGACAGTGTCTGCCACTCTTCTCATACAGATATGCTTAATAATCCCAACCTTCTAGAGCAGCAAAAGCAAAGCCGTCTCTAATACTTTTAGAAAGTCTGGCCATGCAAAACACCCCAGCCTCCTGCAACTTGCCCGTGAGTCACACAGAGATATTAGCCCTTGCAGGTCAGATCTTCAGCTGGAGTAAATCAGAGTAAAATAATGCTGCTGGCATTACACCAAGTGACACAGACTTAGGATTTGGCTTTAGGATTCTCTTGCAGCAACATGCTTTACAGCAATGTAATTGAATAATAATGTCACTTTTGGTCTTTTAAGTTACATCAAGAATTTGATCAGGTGGGGAACAGCAACAGACCTGCTTTAATTTCAGTGCTGCCTGGGCTGCTTGTGTTCTGCAAAAGGAATCTCATTTCCCAATATGAATCTAGGAACTTCTTCCCCCAAAAAACCCCAAACCCACACCCTCCTCTACAATATACTACCATGATGATAGCGGATCTGCTTCTGCACACAAATTTCAGCAACGTTTTCCCAAGGGGAGACAATCACCGATGAGCAGATGCTTCTTCACAAGTATTTCTGAGTTTAAAGAGCAATGCAGACCATGTAACATGTTTCCCACATCTCTGTGAGTCGTGTCCACTTAATGAGAGCTTTGGAGCAAGTTCCACCCAACAAATGGCTTCTCGTAATCCTCCCCGACCCTTCTCTTTACGGTGCCTGTAGATATTCGTTTTGAACTCTGCTGGGTTAGAAGCATAGAAACATTGTTAGGACCGGGGGTACAAATTCAGGATAGTGGCTTTCAGCTCCTGCTTGGCCTTACACTGTCTGGCAGAGTCTCCTCCTGCCTTGTTTAATAGGTGAATTATCTTTTTCTAGCTTCCTGGGCAGAGGAAGAGACCACAAACACTTGGGAAGCATTAGCTGACCTCTAAGCGTGCAAATGAACACGCTGGGTTGAAAGGGGCTGCTGTCTTGCTGCCTCCCTACCGCAGCACTCTTTGAATTGAACTTTTCCCGGCAACATCCCCGTCACGCTGACGTTGCACAGTCCAGCAGCTACCACTTTGTGCAAGCACTGCGCTGTGTGAGAGAGCTAATCACATTAAGCGCTGCTCAGTTCATGTCTTTTTTGTCCTCTAAAGGCTTTTCCTCTCCCTTGCCTCTTTTCGTGACTCCTCCTTCTAAACTTCAGGAGGTGGCAGATTCAACTCAGCCCTCCCTGATGCTATCCAGCTAATTTTGGAAGGTTTAATCGCTATATACCTTTCCAAAGCTTTTCACCGTTATTAGATGACTCCTCTGACAGCTGTGTCCACAAGGTGCAGGTCATAGTCTTGAGTCAGCAGGGCATTTAAGCATCTGGATAATCCAACTGTGTGAGATTTCCAAAAGCAATGGAGGGGCTAGCTCTTGACAGATGCTTACATACCTAACTCTCACTAGCAAGTTCGGCATCTACACGCCTTTAACCACTTGGCCCGAAGTGATGGAGGTGAATGAGCTCCACCGAAAATCAATTTCAGTGAAATGACTTCTTTTTACAAGGAACAGTAAAGCAAGTACTGAAGAATTTTGTCAGGTCAGTGACTGTCTGGCCCAAATATACCATCTTGTTTTCAGTCTTGTTTTCAGTCTTGATCTTCTACCAGCTTTTAAATCAATCCTTTTTTTCCCTTTCTTGATAATCAAATCACTCCTTTAATTGAGCTAATAGGGCACCACAGTTTACATTCCTGCTGGTAAACACGAAGAAGATGAGCCAAGAAACAATCAAAACCGCATTATTTGTAGTCTCAGGATTTTTCTTTTGCATTCAACCTTCTAAAACCACTGATTTTCATAGCTGCCCCCAAAGCCTTGGTGCACTGGGCTCTGTCATCACAATGTTAAGGCGGCTTCCACAGGTACTGCAAAACTGCAAGACGACTCCTGATTTGGGGAGGCATCTCTGCATCAGCACAGCAGCGCTGAGTCAGCTGTGAAACAACCACCAGCCTCCAGGCGCTGGGCAAGCACTGCCGGAAGATGAGCAGGTCCTTCTCGTGACCCCTCAGCCTGACGTCTCAATGGGCTGGTGGTGGTGGTGTCAACTGAATACTCAAAAAGCCGGCTGGCTGCTACGAGTACTTCATCCACCAGGAACGAAGGGTGATGTGGCTGCTGGCTTTGGTCTCTGGGACCTATGAAGAGGACTGTGGAGTCCAGCAAAGTCCGGTGTGGGTGATACATCTTCCTCTTGGCTGGCCACATTCAATGTGCATCTGCACAATCAATCAGCATATTGCATAGACTTTGACTGAAGGGNAACGAAGGGTGATGTGGCTGCTGGCTTTGGTCTCTGGGACCTATGAAGAGGACTGTGGAGTCCAGCAAAGTCCGGTGTGGGTGATACATCTTCCTCTTGGCTGGCCACATTCAATGTGCATCTGCACAATCAATCAGCATATTGCATAGACTTGGACTGAAGGGGTTTTAATTGCAATCTTAAAATCTGGCCATTTCAGGAATTCCTGAAATAAATTAGAAGAGGAATTTTATTTAGTTGTTTTTTCTAAAGGAGCTTTCCCATGGCTCCAAACCACTGTTTTCCATAAAGTAAAC
This sequence comes from Steatornis caripensis, assembly GCA_013398225.1. Taxonomy (NCBI): domain Eukaryota; kingdom Metazoa; phylum Chordata; class Aves; order Caprimulgiformes; family Steatornithidae; genus Steatornis; species Steatornis caripensis. The sequence continues at coordinate 321,650 of VZSC01000719.1, read as the reverse complement.
GAACATGAAGTCTTCTCTCATCCTCTTGCCACATTTTCTGTGTCATCTTTATCCTGCAACAGTTGTATATAATCAAACGGCAGACAAAACATTCTCTCCCCAAAACCTTCCTTTTTTTCCTCAAGCTTTTAATAATTTTTTTCCACACTTCACTGATTTTTTTGTCACTGATCATGTTAGAAGTAGATGCTTTCCAAAACAATGACCTGGAGATTCAGTGATCCACATCTTGCAGATAAACAACAAGCTATATTCATGCAATAAAGCACAGGTAACTTAATATCCAGGCACTGGATTATTTGACATTAAAAACTCAGCACTTTTCAAGATAGCTGATAATTTGGAAAAACAGAGACCACGTAAGAAAGTTCTTTTTTGTCAATACTGGTTAACAACTTGCACTGCTAATCCATTACCTTCACCTAAAATACAATAAATAATTTACATTTATATGGAGCCTTTTGTCCCCCAAAATCCTAAAGGGTTTTGCAAAATAAATACATTGCATTGACCCCCTAAGACGATACCTGGGCATTGATTTATTTGTCTCCCTGATTCAGAAGGAAGAGTTCATCAACTGCATTGCCAACACCTCTTTCTGTGGCACCTACATTTTCCTGCGAGATCTACTCACCTGAGTGGTAACCAATCACTATTAACCCTGCTTAATTTATGAATGTAAATGAAGTTCCTGAACCAACTTTCACACAGTGTGTGCCTGGGTAGGACAGGAACAGCATGGCCTGGGAGCTGCCTGCCCATGTCGTGGCACCAACTCCTCCTGTTGCCCACAGCGGAGCTTTTCCAAAGGCACAGCCCTTTAGCCCTTGGGGACTTAAAAAAATCTCTAACTTAGAAAAAAAGGCATTTCTACATACCACTTGCTAGGAAAAGGCAGCCTCAAAGGTCAGCCCGTGCGTGTCGTTCTACACAGTGGTGTGCAAAATTCACTTAGGGACACGTGTAACGCACATTTGTTTGCAAACGGAAAGGCTTCCCTCAGCTTCGATGGGCTGACAAAATCCCCAGGGGTTTTCTGGGCAAATCACATTGTGTTATAGAAGGAACAGGCTGGGGTGCAGCATGCTTATTTTGAATTAACTCGAATGGAGAAATAATGAGCAGCAAGTTTATATTCTCAGTAAATTAAGAGAGAAGCTTAGGTAAAATGTGGCTTTATATGCATGAAAATAAATTACTATTTACTCGCTTTTGTGCTCATGCCCTCAAAGATGAAGACATCTGTATGGAATTATTAATATTCATAGCATATTACAATAAATACCCGTAAGAGCTTTACCTGAATGCAAGTTATTTTACCAAGGTAAAATCTGTTGAAGGTCAAAGGGATCTTTTTCGTGTGCGGAGGGCAGGATCAGAGTCTTTACTTTGACATCTGTATCAAACGTGATAATTTAAAACTTTAATTAAAGATTCAGTGACAGATTATCTACAAAACGTCTTCCTGCTGCCCAGTATTTCATCACGAATGCCTTCAGAAGCACACGCTAATGTGAGTAAGCACACTTGCCAGGAAGTATTTCATTGTGGACATGTTAGCTTTTATCTGTCTTGTGGGGTAACAAATTCTTTTGTTGAGGATTGGTGGCAACAAAAATTAAATTAAAAGCAAAGCCAGACCCCAAAACAGAATTTTATAATGCTTATTCTGTTCATCCCTCAAGAAAATGAAAGTGCCAAGGCAGTCTGTTTTAGCAATTGCGTTAATGTATGTGTAAATGGGTGAAGGCGCCTTTTAAATGCTCTGAGAAGAATTTCACACTTTAGAGAGGAGAAGTTAACAATTCTATTGTGGCATTTATTGGAATTTTAAAATTAATTTCCCCAACACAGCTGTGCCATAAAATCCCCCCCACAATGACAAATTTTTGCTAATGTCGAGATTATTTTTGGATACAATTCTGAAGGAGCACTTTGTGGCACCACGAGAACACGGGTCGCCGGGATCCCTGCGCTGCCCGTTCCTTGCCTCCACTCACCTTCACCCTTTCCCTGAGCAGCTGCGAGGCTGCTAATTTGAAACTGCATCTGGTTTTTCTTCCATGGAGATGCAAACAGTGCGTCACTAACTCAGCATGGCGCTGGAGGAAGGACCTCCTCATCCACCCAGGGACTCCCTGCTGCGGCACAGCTACTCACCTCTCCAGAAAGGGCACGCTGGGAGTGGGTGGCTTTGGCTCTGAACAAACAGCACTGGGCAAGGCAAAACGCAATTAATTTCTCCCTTTGTGCATAACAGTAGGTGAGAGTTGTTCCGAGTTGGCAAAGAACAGGAATTCATTTAATCTGGATCACAGATTAAACCAGATTAAGGGATATGAGTGATGACACACTGGGGATTTCCCCCAACGCTGTCTCCTGCATCCTTGCTAGACCACATCCAAAGGGTCAAAGGAAATGTAAAGAGCAACCTTGCAGCAATGTGTAAGGACGGGCTTTAAAAACCACATGGCCCAGTGAATGGACTAATGAGGAGGGACAAGCAGAGGTTTTGAAACGAAGAGTTCACGGTCAGGTGAGGAAACCCATGGGAGGTAAGGTAACACTACACAGGTACGTCTACAGCTCTGGACACAGGAAGATGAGGACCTTGTGGGGGATTTTTGCTCAGAATGGCTTCAGCATAAGCAGAGAGTACGGATGCTCCTGCTGAACTGCAGGAGAACATGGGAGCAGGAGGGACAGCACAGATGGTGGCAGCCATGAGCTTGATTTTAACAGTGAGAGGCAAGTTTTAGATCCCGCAGAGGAGAGAGTTAACAACAGTTGACACACTTTTGTCTGGAGAAGTCACAATGACTAGAAATAACAACTCAGGGCCATAATTCTGTGGTCTGTCACTACCAGGAAACATGAAATCCAGTGACCTTTCATCTCCATGACAGAAATGCTGCACAGCACCTGGAGCCATCGCCCTTAAAATCCACTCTGACAAACTGGACGATGGGAGATGAAGGAGAGAACGTCCTTTCCCTCCCTCACACCCCTGAATCTTGAGCCTCCCAGTCTACTCTGCCTGCTCCACATGTAATGTGGTATCCCTTGCTGAGCAGAGCCAGCTTTGCACGAGCTACACTGCATTTAGCAGAGCACAAGGTAACAATTCTACTTCTTCTGACAACAAGGAATAAATCTCCAAAGCCACTTGTTCAGACTGCTCTTAAACGATTGTAGAGGGAGGGAAATTGATATTGGCTTTTTATGAATCTTCAGGTCAGGTAAGCTAGAATCAACAGATTTTTACATTAACCTCACTGCTTCACAACACTTTTGCCCTTGGCACGGCATAATTAAGAAAGGCATGAAAATCTATCTGAATGTATCGAGAGGAAATTATTCTCCCATTAACGGCAGTAACAGCTAAACAAGCAGGCAAGCCACGTTGCTAGCAGAGTACAGCGAATGATGCAGGGCTGTGTTTCAACCCAAACCAAGGATTTTCCTTACCAAAATTTTAAGGGGCAGCTTTTGAAATGAAGATTTGCACTACATGTTGTTCTGGGGATTAACTTTTTTTTGCCCCAACAGATGTGTCCCTTGAGCTCTTCTGTTTGCCAGTCTAAAATTATGACCACAGGGATGGAGACTAAGCTAAAATCTTTCCATCACGCTGAGACACGGCACTGTAACCGCCTTCACTGCTTTCGTAGAAAGCAAAAGCTACTGGATGGAAGGGAAAAAAAAATTTAAAAAGGGAGGTTTCAGTCATTTAAGTGGGTCTGTCAGCTTGTGTTATCTTCATGCATTTGTGAAACTGAGCTTAAATTGACTGGCTGCAGTGGAAAGCCAAAAGAGAAAATCTTGGTCTCAAGATAAACAGACAGCTTAAAGCGTTGCGATCCTCATTCATTAGGAAGTGTCAGAGGGATTCGGAGAGGGACAAGACACAGCAATGTCTGTTACTCTTTCAGATGAAGTTTCCAAAATGTAAGAGGGAAGTGAAGAGTGTGCGCCACACTTGGAGCCATGTCCAAGTGCAATAACAAAATCTGCTCATCAGATTCCCTGTGACAAGGAGACTGTCTTGACACCTACTAATTTCTATCACTTTGTGAATGATTTAATTTAATTTCTGAAGGATAACGTAAAAATTACAAGCATTGGCCAACTATTAGCCAGTCAGGGCCAGCTGCAGCTGGAGAAGCAGAAAGCCCTGCCAGCTGGGAAGTCTTACATGTCATCCCTACAGCCAGGGTGGGACACAAGCAGAGGTTCAGCTCCCCTCCACAGTACCCCGTTACACAGGTAAACTCCTTGATCCCAAGGAACAGCCATACCACCGTGCCGCCTCTCCCCTTCATCTACCACTGGCTCAGAGCTGTGCTGGAAGCCCCAGTCTCCCTGGCCCCAGAGACCAGGGTCCCCAAGGTACGTAGACTGCTCTTAAGAGGATGGTAAGAAATACTTCCTTGCCTAAAACAGGTTTCAGAGAACTTTAAATCCACATCTCCAACATATGAGTTAAGAGAGGAGTGGAGAAATTTAGCAAAACCATAGAGCAAGCCTCCTGGCTTCTAGTTAAGGGTCCCAATCACTACCCTGTGCCCTGGAGTCCCTTCAGTTGTTGGCTGATTTTCCTTCTGCCCTCCTGTCCTCTCTCCATCAGCAGAAGCTGCTTCTTTCGCTTTCTTCCTGGTTATCTGTTTTTGGAAGAAAGATGCTGCCCACTCCAGGTTGCCAGGGATGGTAGGCACCGCAAAACAGAAAGCCACTGACCCCCAGAGTGGGGGAGTCTGCTACTGGGGGAAATGGTCATGGTGGTGAAGGGTTGGTGGAAAAATCCAGCAGCTCCCGGACCTCTGTGAAGCCACCTTTGAGTCTGCACTCCTGGGAAGCCTGAGCGATGTTCACAGCTTGGATTCATGTGACGTGAACCAGATGGGAAGCAATTGGCAAGTGGTGCCACCATAAACGAGGGGGATTCAGCATGGCATCCTGTATGCGATGGGAACACAAAGGCCAAACACACACGAGCGGTGTTCGTTTAGGTGTAAATGAGTCAGCACTATGGTGACAGGCACGGCGATGGCCAGTGTTACCCCTCTCAATCATCAACCCAAGACATCAATCTTGTTGAGTGTGATGCAAAACCTCATACCCAAGCACAGCGGGTCATATGCAAAGGTGCTGGGGATAGAGCTGGTTAACATACCTTTTCTCTGAAGATCATCAACAGCAGCAATAAATCAATGAAATCTCCTACGAACATTTTCTGCTTTTCAACAGAAACCTAAAACTCTAACTGAAAACCTTTCAAAACATTTTTGAGTAAAAATCATGGATTAATATAGACCTCAGGATTTCAGGTAGCATTTTTGCTATAATTTTCCAGATCGGTCTTAATTTTGCCAATTCCTTTAGCAAAAATATTTTGCGTTTCCAACTGTTTGCTTTTTCTCTGTGTTATAGAGCAGAAAATGTGTTGAAAATGTTCCTTCTTTGTAAACATTTTCATTTAGATCCAAAAGCAACCATTACTCTTATCCAGCAGTGGTGATATATATAAGAGGAAATATACCCAAGTAGTGAATTCTAAATGCAAGAAGATGAGTCTAAGCAGCCGTTTCTTATATGTTAAGAAAGCCATGAAGCTAGCTCACCGCTTAATCTGTTTTCATATCTACATTAGGAGAAAGGTGCTTTTCCAGAGACACACGTGCGTACAGGCTGCAGAACAAGACCAGGGAGACCTTCTTGGAAAGAGCTTTATTTTCCAAAGAGGTACTTTCAGTCACCCAAAACCTTTTTTGAAAGTATTGCTGAATCCAACTCCAATTCATGAAATCGTTTCAGCAGGACAATGACGGCCAACTCTACACACACGGACTCCAGCACACAACCTACAACGTTACAGCCTTGGTGAATGTCTTTCTTACTGCCCCAATGGGAGTTTCGCCATTGGTATAACTGAGTATTCCCCTGGCCTTAAGTAAGAATCATTGGTTCTCTAATTTAGGGACAAAGACTCTCTCTTTTCTTATATGCTCGATTTCATGTTAGACTAATTATGAGACAAAATCAAAGACATGAAATGGCTATCACTGACAGCAGGACTCAATCCTATAAAGCCTTACTTAAGTCAGGAATCCCATCAGCATCAATGAGAAGACACAGGCCAGGAAGGGCATCCTGAATTTTCACAGTTGCCGCCTTGTAACTGAAGCCCACACAAAAGGAGAAGTAACAGCCCCTATGCCAGCCTGTGCCGATGGAAGCAAATCTCCTGGTGATGCATCAGTAACAACATTTTAATGTTTCCCTTATATCTCTTTATTAAAGCCAATACAGTACTTTCTTACCATTTTTGCAGACAGGACAACACTGTTCTGGTTCATAGACTGGGTTGACACACTCGGGAACTGCGCAGTCTGCTACAACACAGTGAACTTCATTGCTGGGCTCGCAGCGACACCATTCGCATGGCGAGGGCTAGGAACAAATCTAAAATTAGCCCGTTTCCTCCTGTAGCTCACAAGTTTGCAACATTTCTATCTTGCCATAAGATAAACACATCAGCGTTTAGTACCTCTTGACTGCATTCATTCATCATGGGTAATACAAATTAACCTATAGGACAAAATAGCAACATCTGAAATAATAGGCAACCAGAACATTAGAAAAACCAATGAGCATGATACTTGTTTTCCCAGAGAGGGTGTGGGGATTTTCAGCTTTCATGAGAGTTTAGGTCCCTTTGTCAAAAAGACTGAGCTGAAGCCACTAGGTTGTACCTTTGCTCTACCCATCTGTTGTTATCTTACACATTTGGTCAGGAGCAGAGCAGGATTTTTCAGAGAATCATAGAAAGGTCTGGGTTGGAAGAGACCTTAAAGACCATCTAGTACCAACCCCCCTGCCATGAGTAGGGACACCTTCCACTAGACCAGGTTGCTCAAAGCCCCATCCAACCTGGCCTTGATTTTTGAAAGATCATGAGTGGTGGTTCATCTCAGGAAGAGAGGACAAGGTGACTTTCCAGGTCATACTGATCTCATGTAGACCACCACTGCCAGCAAACCCCAGGCTGTCAGAAAGGTGCTGCGGGGGTGGCCTGTCCATCTGCCGGCCTCTTGATGTGCTTTCATTCTCAGTTTTCAGAGCAGAGGAGAATAGTGTTGTTCTTGGAGGGGCAAACCCATTTTATTCTGTGTTTGTGCAGCACCTGCATCAGAGGTCTGTAAGCACTCCCATAATATAACTGTTAGATCTGGGCCTGGCCCCACTCCTTCCCGTTTCAACAAGGTTTGTGAGCAACTGCCTCACAAAGAATATGTAAGTAATTAATAGCCTGAATAATTCTGCTGAAGTCAGGGAGTTCTGGATTAAAGCACCCAGCTAAATGGTTTCGTTTCAGCTCCATCAATTCAAACAGGAATCTCTATCTACCTCCACATAGTAGAGTGTTGTCACTGCCTCGCCCTTCAAAAAGCTGTGGAAATCTGTTGAGAAATAGGAAGATCAGTGTTTTAAGATTCCCAGTGTCCTTACATGTGTGCAAGTGTGATGAAAGGATAACAACAGAGCTAAGAAAGGAGACTAAGAACAGTACTGAAAGCAAAATAACTTCCTTTCAGTACCTGCAGTTTCAATATGTAACTCCCAATTCCTCAGTGACAGCAGACCCATCACTAACACCTGAAGGAGTAAATGCGGGTATTGGAAAAGATTCTGCTTTCTGTTGCACTGGTGGGAATCTGCAGCAATGGGAATTCCTCCATATTTTAAGAAAACAGTGAGATGCAAGGGAAAGGAGGATTCATCCCCATGTGTTTCAGACCCCAGTGGTGCGTCACTCATTTCTACAAGACAGATACAACCTGTGAGCCCTAGTTCTGGCAGGTAAAAAGCTTTTCAGTTCACCTCTAAGAAGCTCCATATGTCTTGAGTCAAATAATTTATTCCCAGGAAATTCATTTCTACCTTAAAATGCACTAATTAAAGCTTCTCTTGCTTTGTCTCAGCATCCGCAGTCTATAATTCCCATCACCTCTCATTTGCTCACGGCTTTGGCAATTTAGATAAAATCAGCACTCCTTGAGCAAGGGAAGAAGTCTGTGGAGGTGGAATTCCTCTCTCTAATTATCTTTCCTCATTCAATCCTGCTTTGATTTCTGTCTGAAGCACCAGGAATCTAAATTCATTTGACTGACATTTCTTATTCAAGGCCATTTAATATGAAGAAACAACACAGAAGAAAATAGACAGAACTATTTGCTGAGGGATCAATAAGAAAATTGCTGCTTTGTTTTTACTCATTTTAATCGCTAATTATATGGAGCAGAACTAGATCTTGTGATTTGTGGAGGCTTTCACTGATGTATCCTTCAGGACTTGTCCCCATCTTCAGTACTACAGTGGCTGCAATGCTAAAAAATACGTGATGCATTTCTACAAGCCCAATCTACGGCTTAAAGATGATCATCAGCTCAAGCAGAAGGTGCCCCTGAACAACTCTGCAACGGAGTAAATGAGACATGACACACACATCTTTTGCTTTTGCATTGTTGGTGTAACCTGAAAATGACACTGTAGTAAACCATGATGTTGCTTGACATGAAAGAACCACACACAATTAAAGAAGGAAAGCACACCTCGGTGGTACAAGGAACGAGCAGCCAGCAAATGAAAAGGCGCTTTGGCATGAACAAGGCTTTTCTCAGCCACCTCCTCTACCCCATCTTATCAAGTTCAAGGTACTTGGTCTTGCCTCTAGGATCTTTTCCTACCTGACTATTTTGTTCACTTGTCAGTGCCCATTACCATACCTCTTACACAGATTTTCACCTCCATGGGTGACTCCAGCCTTCCTGTCCACTTGTTTTATGAATGTCCACGTACTTTCTCCCATGGGATGTGCTTTGGGATCTGATTTGCAAAGCCTGGCCCCTTCAGAAAGGACTTTGCCCCACGCACACTGACTGAGCATCCTTTTACTCTTGTCTGTGTGCTCTGCATCCCTGCTATTAATTTCCCTGGAGACGATACCCTTTTTGTGCAATGGGATGTTGGGAAAAATGTCCTCAATTTATTTACATAGGCATTATGTAGGCAAAGCAGCAAAATGAGAAACTGGGAACCAGTGAAAGACATCCCAAAGTTTTGTTTCCTGATTCTTCCATCTACCTCATTTGCTCTTATTTTTCTCCAGATCACAGTAGTTATTCTTTTGTGGTCAGTGGTGTTCCCACCCACATGCTGCTGCTTCGCTTGCTCTCTCTCCCAGTGCAAACACTGCTCAAGATTAGAAGTGTTTCACAGGATTCACTAGGCAGCAATGTCAATCTTTGCAAGTCCCAGAATGTGGATTTAAAGATTTATCCCCTGTGGAAGAGGGGTGGTTTACACTTTTGTAGCCACTGAAGTTCAACCACCAGCTAACACTAGTGCCTGAGAAGAAATTCATCCCTACTAAAAAACAAGGCTGAAAAAATACAGAGATTTTCTGAAGTATGAAGGAGAGAGGACACAAATCAGAGTCTATGCCAGTCCCACATGGACAGTGCAAACGTTTTATTGGTGCCCCTTAGACTGATATTCTAGAAAAAGCTCTAAGATTAAAGGATAATAAAAGATGATCAGAAGATGATTTATTCACTCCACCTGTCCAAGGCAGAACAGTCTTAGAAGACTGTCTAGGGAAGGATTTGTTAGGAAGGATTTCAAGAGATGTTGCGGAACATTCTTCTCACCATTTTCTAAAAGCAAAGGATGTTCTTGGTGCCCAGCCATAACATGGATACATGTCCACACAACAACATAATCCTTACTGTTCAAGGTGTGTTTTAAGAAAGGGACCTATCATTAAAACCATGGTCCCATCCTGCACAGCGGGGTGGGCAGAGGAAGGAGCCAGCATTCATCTGGTTGAGTGGCTGGAAAATCTTAGTCTCAGGTGCTGTCAAATGGGAAACATCTGCAGTCAGCAGAGTTTGTTAACAAAGGAAGAAGGAAGGAAAATTAAAACAGAGAATAGAGACTTTGCATGGCTAATACAGATTTTATGTGTATGAGTATATAATGATAAACTTGATAGATGATATAAACAAAGCAACAAAAAAGGCACCAAAGGAAACGGAATGAGAAACAAGACAGACCCAGAGCGGGGGAAATAAGAAAGCCAAACCAGATATGCATACTGTATCTCCTCATCTTCAGTCTTGCTCCCATACACACACCAGCTCCCCACCATTTCCATCTTCTCTTTGGAAGCAAACGCCAGCACTTGTAGGAATGACACTGCTGACGTCACCCATCTACGCCTCTCAGTGATACGGGGCTCCCTCTTCCAGGAAGCCTTCTTTTCCCTCCTTTCTTTAGGTTTCATAAAACCACAGAAATTTCATACCTCTGAGAGGTCTACACCTGAGGGCTCCAGCAGGCCCTCAAGTCATCCAGAAGGACTGGCGGACAGAGAGATCACATGATCAAACAATTCTTTGGGAAAATAGCCCAAAAAACTAATTCTTCCAAAACTTAAGGAAGAGGTGAAGAAAATGAAATGGGAAATTGAATTCAAAACTCGGTGTCTAAATCTCCTCTTTTATGCTTTTCTACAGCTGAAGAGATCTGACTCAGGCATTTTTTTAGACCAAGGCAGTTGGTGCAATCACACAAATAATTGACACACAAAACTTCAAGTTTTTAGGCAAGATCTTGCAAGAAGCTTCTGCAAGACCTACGCTTTACTGCATCCAAGACATCTAATTTAGTCATAGAAATTCTCTTGTCCCAAATACTTATTGAACCTCACCTGTATTTCACACTTAGCTCGTGCCTTGTCCACAACTACAGCATCCTAAGCCATACCTCTGTTGCTCCAAACATGTGAGACTTTTCTATAACATGTAGATTGCTCTGCAAGAGCTTATTATTGAGTAGTAAGTATTCTCTTTGAGTGAATGGAGGAAACATATATATGCATGAAACATTATACTGCAGCTCTCCTCTTCCCTGCCTCCAATCAGGATTTCTCTGTCTACATGTCTGCTTGTCAATCACTCCTAGCTGCTTCTACACAAACATCTCTAGAGAGGTGGAAAGGGAGTAATTTGCCTAAGACAAATGCAAAACTTTGAAGACGACATCTGATTGATACTTTTCCCTTACCTGTTTGTTCTGTCAATCAGAAGCAATTTTCCTGAGAGTTTCTGCTCTGCTGTAACATTCACCAGGCTAACCGTAGTCCAAGCACACTCATTTCAACCCTGTATGTGGGCTGTCACCCAGCTCAAAAGAGGTCTCAGACCAAGTTTTAAGGCTGCAGATCGGCCGTGATTAACCCAGCTGGCTTCACTCAGACTTGGGGTTCGTGGCTCGTACTCCTCTGGCAGCTGGGAAAACGGTGCCCATTTCCAAGCATCCTGAGAGCAAAGTGTTATCTGGCACCTAAGTACTTCAAGAGCCAATGGATTGTATATTGCTAAAACAGGCTACACACAGACCTGTTACTCCTTGAGACTTCCCACTCTGTTTAGGTTCCAGCTCCTGATTTCGTCAGGGCACATTAAGCACAGCCACTGCCTGAGACTTTGGCCCTCTCCTCACCTTTTCAAGAAAAGACTTTGAATTGCATGGTACTTTCTTTGTACCTGAGTTTTCAGCCTCACAAAAGAAAGTTTACATCTTTGCTAGAGCTAGTGTACAGGCTGCTCAAAGCTACTGCAAATTCTTGCAATTGCCCTCTAGTCATCTGTTCTGAGATCCAGTTAGGAGGATTTATTGGGGTGCTCTCTTCCCCCTCCTTACTACACTCTCCAGATAAGCTTGAAGAGGGTACAAGAATGTCCCATAATCCCATACTCGAAGCCTTCATCTCGTTGACTAGGTCCTGTGAAGTGGTCACGTAAGGACCATGTCCTCCTGCTATCTGACTATGGCACAACAGTCCTTCATCAATTACACACAGCTACTAGCAAACAACTGCAGAGCAATACAAATTTTACAACTATTATGTCACAAACACTTGACATTTCTTTTGAGGAAGGAAATAGAAAGGCTTTATGTAAGTGTTTACAACCATCTAATCATGTTACAATAGACACATACTGATCATCATGCAGGGGCTGTTCAGGTTAGTAGAAAAAAATCTAAGTATTTCCACTGATTTGAATAGACTTGCTATTGGGGACTGTAATGCTTTTCACAGTCAAATAGGTATTTTTAAGAAAGTGGGCAGAACGACTGGAGAAATCTGCATGGTTGACTAGAATCTGAAGTCGTGTATAACTGAGAAATTAAGCAAGGACAATCAGGGCAGCACTAAAGATTTCTTACCTGCCTCCCAAAATGAGAAGCAGAAGGCCAACCACCTCAAGGATGAGTGTGACTACAGTGGATCCTTGTGCGCCCCTCCAGGGAAACCTGCGTGCTCCACTACCTCCCTGAAGTGCCTGTACGCCAATGCACGCAGTATGGGGAATAAACAGGAGGAGCTGGAGATGTGTGCGTGGTCCCAGGGCCACGATCTCATTGCAATCACAGAGACGTGGTGGGACAGCTCGCATGACTGGAATGCAGTCATGGA
>VZSC01000719.1:291289-306594 GCA_013398225.1 Steatornis caripensis | reverse complement strand
ACAGAGCACTGGAACAGGCTGCCCAGGGAGGTTGTGGGGTCTCCTTCTCTGGAGAGATTCAAAACCCGCCTGGATGCATTCCTGTGCAACCTGCTCTAGGCTAACCTGCTTTAGCAGGGGGGTTGGACTAGATGATCTCTAGAGGTCCCTTCCAACCCCTACCATTCTATGATCCTATCATTCTATGATTCTATAAGCCAGTGAGCTTTCTTTCTAAGCCCCATGGAAAGCCAAGGACCCATCACAACACAGCAAATGAAGAGTAGATGCCAGGACTCTTGGTATCACTGCAAACTTTAATCAGGCATGTTAGCTCCCAGCTCCTTTAAACACCAAAAAGAAAATGGTGCTTAAGTATATGCCTTTTGTAGATTATATTGCCAAGGGAAAAAACGCTTTTAATGGTAGTTTTACTGAATATGGAGTTGCAATGCTTTCTGCTCCTTCGAGAACATGTTAGAAAAAGAAGTGCAAACCCCTTAAAAAGGAGGAGATGCCTTCATCTCCATTATCACTGATGTCAAGGCGGTTTNTTATATTGCCAAGGGAAAAAACGCTTTTAATGGTAGTTTTACTGAATATGGAGTTGCAATGCTTTCTGCTCCTTCGAGAACATGTTAGAAAAAGAAGTGCAAACCCCTTAAAAAGGAGGAGATGCCTTCATCTCCATTATCACTGATATCAAGGCGGTTTTGAATGCAATGCACCTAACTTGGCACTTTTCCACACATTTGCCAGTACCTTGCCTTAGATTTGGATCCACTAGCTGCATCAACATGCACTTCCTGCCTACATGTCCCCGGGAAGGACTGGATATGTCCCATCCCTTGTTAGTGCTGGACTCCAATGGAATGAAAGCTGAGAACCATCGCTGCTGCCAATCTCTCCATCTTTTAGTTTTTAAAAGACTGTGTGCCAGTGCCCATCTGGATAATCACATTCCACCTCCCTCCTTAGACATGTTCAACTGATGGCATCCTGCTCTATGCAGATAAAACAGAAGGAAAAGCAGAGCGATGTAAAGCGAAGATGTCAAATTGGGCACTTACATCTTAAGAGTAGCTGTAACTTTTAATGACACTAAGGACAATGGCAATTCTGACGGAAATGATTTCTGTAGCTACAGTTTCAGGTGGTGAATTTATTGCCAGAAAGCAAGAAAGGGAAGAAAGTTAAAAAGGACCTGATGAATAAAATCGGAGGCAAAAACGGTTTCCGCATTACAGCTGAGGTGGGAAGTCAGAAACCAGCGGAGAGGAATAAAAAAGAAACCTGGACAGCATTCATCGAAGATACTCGCGGAGTCGAAATTAGAATCATTTTCATTGTTATTGAAATTGCCTGTGATCGCAGGCCGATTAGCAGGAGATTGCAGGCAAGTTCAGAGAAAGCTTTCAACTAAGGAATTATGCAGGTGCCAAACTGGAGAAGGGGCTAGCTAGCATGTCCCACCTGAAGAGGAGACTAAAATAAGTCCACTTCTCTTCTGAGCTGCTCACTTTGAGTTTACTATTAGCACTGCATAAATAACTGTCTAAATGGTGTTAAAAGTTTGGTAAATGGTTCTTTTTTATGTGGGTGTGCTAATACAAGCACATGCATGGCACAAAAGTTTCACTCGTTTTTGTCACTTACTTAAAAAAGAAATCACCCATCCAGCTAGTGCAGGCCCAGTATCAATTATACTACAGAAATTGTAATGACTTGGATTTTCCACAGGTGTGAAGTTGCTCAAATAAACAATCTGGTGAGTCATTATTAGACAGTACAATCACTGAAAACGCCATCAGGTTGCAAATGATTTTGCAACAGGAAAAAAGTACTAAGTCATTAGATAATTTATTTGCAGTGAAAAACTGGAGCTATATCCTACTTACACGGAGCGCTAGCAATACAAATGAACAGTGCCGACCCAAAACTGAAAAATGCTCGCACTATACTGCAGAGCAGTTAAAACAAGGAGCTGGCTTCCAAGAAGCAGCAGAAGTGGATGCTGAGATCCTGTATTTCTAAGGGAGCTCCCAACACGTACACAAGCATTACTAATGTAAGACTGAAATGACAAATTTCTCACTCAACTAAAAGGACAAGAGACATGAATACACTACTGAAAACATTTTCTATGAATGGGACTCCATCCTATTCTCAAAGCAGCCCCATCACAAAGAGGTTGAAGATGACTTGCCTATTTTCTTAGCCTAGAGATGCTGCAGCTCTCCAGCCAAAGCTTGACTTTAGTTACCCGTAACTGCTGCTTGTCTATTTGTAGCTACAAGAGTCTTTCCAGCAGGACGGTGACCAGGATTGGATTCTGGAGATGCAAAGGCATGAAGATGCTGTAACCCCCCCATGTCATGTATACCTCTCCTCCCCTCAAGCCTGTCCATATCTGGAAACAACATTATCCCTGCCATCCTTCTGTAAAAATTCCTGAGAAGCTACTACAGATCAGTAAGGGAGAGAAGCACAGATGTGCCTCACCATGGGTATCCTGAGCCCACATCTGATGATTCAGGATTGTGATGGCATTAGGAGCTTTGTACTCACGCATTTGCTACGTGCCACACAACTTGATGGGTTTAAAGGGCTCATAGAACCACGCCTGGGGCTGGAGAGTAACTCCTCCATTAGCTAATGAGAGAGAGACAACCTTGAGTCCGGCACTGGCCCTTTTTCCACAGGAGCTGCGTATCTGCAGTCTCATGGTTGTTTTTCTCCCCTGAGAGCAGCAGTGGAGTTTTCCACACTAACATGACTCTGCACTTTTCTTGTAACAACGCACACTTTGTTTCGATATATGTCTCATTTTACTCCTTACAACAGTTGCACCTCTCCTGGGGCTGAGGGGACTGCAGGTCTCTATTGCTTTGGTGATAAATTTTATGACTCTACGACAAAAGTTTTTTAGTTCAGACATGCCCAGTGCACAGCAAACAGGACTCATTTTGAAAGGTTACAGACGTGACAGATAGAACTGCGGCTCGAATGTGTGATGCACAGCCCCGTTCGGACACAGATAAAATGTTTGTGTGTGCTTCACATTTGTTAAGCTCCTTTTAGCATCAACAGGGAAAGTGAGTCCAGCTGGCAGCTTCCTGCTCTCCATTCCCTCCCCGTCAGCTCTTGCAATGAAGGAGCCTCGTCTGGGAGAAAGGCTCCCGAGGCAGGGAGAATGGAACCAAGAAGACCTGGTCAGAAAGGTCATCCTTTTACATGTGTTTTCTGTGCACCCGAATCTGCTGTCTTCTTCTTCATTCACACCAAAAGATGGGAGAATGTGGCAAGATCAGCTCTGTGCACTGATAAAATACTGATTTGTATTAAGAAGGTAGGTATAACATATCCAGCCATCACTGGGGAGGAGATATGGGTCTTGGTCCCATTCCTTCTCCTGTAGTTTTCTGTCAGATGCACTTTCCATAGCCACAGGGCAGGCAGATTTATACCAGTAATGGATTTGGCCCTGTGACACTTTTACTCACAAGATAGCCAGATTATGGCTGTTTGGCCGAACCAAATGCAATCTTCGGAGTCAGGATGCTTAGTCTGAAGACAAGCTCCGTGTCTCCACACAGCTCAGGCAGCTGTGAAGAATCACCCTGGGGAGTGACTCCTGGCTAGGTGGCGGCAGCCAAGGGAAGCTGTGATCTCCTCTTGCTGTACGCCCCACACTGTAGATTTCAGCACTGTATCACCCTCAGCCTCAACGTTTCACACAGTTTTGCACCTCTTAGGCCCTAAGGGATGCTGGTTCCACCACCCTGGTACTGCAGTGCGAGCTCCTTCATCCCACCGGCACACCAAGGAGCCCCAAAGGAGCAACTCCTTCCTGAATGCTTTGCTCTTGCTCACCTCTGCTGGGCTCAAGATTCCCTCTGGCATCAGAGCTGGAGACCAGAGCTCGTTACCAATCTCCAGCAACACACTCTGTTGCTTTATCACATTTTTCTTCTCCCAAGGAACGACAAGCTGGCCAAACCCAAGTCTATGTCCAAGGAGCGGTTAGGAGCTGACCTGCTTTTTTTCTTTATGTTGCTGAGGGTACAGGAGCTCAAGGGTGCTGAGTGCCCACGTTTACATCTACATGCACATTCCCTTCCCCTTCGCTGTCTCCAGGCCCTGCTTCTAAGCCCTGTCCTGCCAAGCAGCAAGTCGTGGTTGTACCAGTGGGTTAATGCCAGCCCTGCACACGTGTCTGCCTCGGTTTGTCGTAGTTTTGGTTTCCTTTGCTTCTGGGCTTTGACACTGTCCCTGTGTCCATTGCATATTGAGAGGTGGGAGAGGAGCAAACACATCATATCAAATACTGACTTGTTTCTAGTCGCTTTTTCTCTCTCATTCTCCATTACCTGCACTTTTTTGATAGCCTACCCTAACTCTTTACTTCCTGGCAGCTGGCAAGGTGGATTAGGCTTCATGGGAGCACCCTCGGGCAAATCCTTACCCCAGGTGAGCATCATGCAGAGTCCTCAGAGAAGTTATCTAACTGCCACCAACTAACTTGACAACAGTGTAACATCGCAAAGAGCCACCTGTTATCCATGGAGCTGAAGTAGTTCATAGCAGTGGAAAACCTGTCCCACAGCACAAAGCAGCTCTTTAATAGCAGCTCTTTAATAGCTGGTACTATGGAGAAGATATTTTCCAAATTCTCCCATCTGCCCCTTGTATCCAGTTGCCATTGCTTAAACTACCAGGAGAAAAGCCAGCATGCTCTGGGAGGTTTCTGTCCCTCAAGGGACCTTTGGTTATGAGTGCAAGCTGGGAAGGATGTGAAATGAAAATGGGTTTGAACAGGTTATCTGTGATGAGAGGATATGCCAGGGTCTGCTAATACAGGGAGCACACCGGGCTAACCCTCAGTCAGAACGCCCAGGATGACCACAGTTAGCAGACTGAGATATTCCATGCTTTGAGGAGCTGCTTCAAACCCTAATGCTCCTCCAAGCATATCGATTTTATTACAATTCCTAAAGAATTACCTCTGACTGTACCACAGAACAAAGAGTAAGGAAGCCTAATGCTACGTGTATTTTTACTTTGCAACTAGACCAAATGTTGTCACTACATGACTTATCTAATTATAGTCTCAAAAACAATAGCTACGGTAATTAGCTAATTGAGCATTATTTTTAATGAACGCAATTCTGTGTAAGGCGCATTCCAGTAGCAACAAACACACCTGCACTTCCCTTCGCTCTGGTAGGAAACAGTTACCTAAAAAACTTCTTGCCAATGACCTGTCAACATTGCTATGGATGACATCCTTCTATACAAGCTGATGGCCCAAGGACCTCGTGCTCGCCAGCCCTACAGAAACACCTTGGGCGACAGAGACGGACGTGCTCTGGGCAAGCCAAGGGACGAGCACTTCTCCTCTTGGCCCCACTGAGCATTGTCTGGCACGATAATAAAGCCTCAGACTTTACCACTCTTGGAAGGAGCTGGTAACAGCTGCATGTATTAAACATCCCATTTTCTTAACAGTGCAGCTCCAGCGGCAATGGAGGGGAGAGGGAGTGCCAGAACCTCTTCTCCAGCTCCTCTCTTTCGGTAGCTCTCTGGAGAGCCCCCAAATCTGGTAGCAAGCAGAGCCCATCAGCTATTCCCTGGAGTGAGTATCTGAAAGCCCAGCCACAGCGTTGGCTGTACAAATGTTGTTTCATTCCTGTGTCATATTTACTGCAAAAATATCAATCCTTTGCGCTTGCATGTACAGGCCAAATTCTGCACTGCGCTCCCCTACCAGAGCACTGGGATTAAAACATGGGGGCTTGTGCTTAATTCCTGGTGATTCTGAATCAGCTGATGCTTGAGTTTTGGGTCTCCTCTATTTCAATGGGGAGCTTTGAGAAGAGTATGTGTGCTGCACAGCTGGTGCCACTGAGCTCTGAGCTCTTGGGGCCTCCACGTATTACCATGATCTGGGGAAAACAACAGCATGGAATTTTCGTAGCCAAATTCTGCATACAGCCCATCTTCTTTCCCCTATTGTAATAATATACCTGTGCATAATGTAATATATATGTTATAGAATCAGTAGCTGAGTACATAACATAATTTAAAAACTAGGTATCACTATAGATCAATATATGACATGCCTATCTATTTTTGTATGTTCTCTTGGTACAAATTATGACAGAAATACAGTAAGTCAGTAATTTCAGATTCCTTTGCATAGACATTGTCATTGTAATTTTGCCAGGAGGGAGATAATAAATCACACTTTTCCATCTGACTGATGCTCTGTTTCCCCTGTCTGATTTCAATGGCTGTATGCTATCTTCAGAGCTGGCATTGTTCACGGCTCCCTTTATTAAAGCACAGGCATGTTATTGAAATTTCTTTTGTATTATGATTTTCTAGCCATATGTGAAATTGCAGAACACACAAGAAGAAAAAAAAAAAAGCCCAATCTTTTCGAGTCAGTAGAAAAAAACCTGCTGCACATACCTTGGGGAGAAAAGTGCCGATATCAAAATCAGGGCCCCATCCTGGCTTGGGTTAGTAAACAGTTTCTTGTAAATTAAGAGTGAAGGTGTAAAACCTGCTAGTGATTTGGATGACTGGTTAGTTACTACCAAAAGGTTTTAATAATGCTAGTTCTCGTGATGATTAGCTTGCCATGATTTCAGCACTTTCCGAGATTCACCAGGAAATTGAACATCTGTATTACAGAGGAGAAAACTCAGTAAAGAACTTTCCTTTTCTCCCCGCTTTGTTTTTCTAGTGGCCTAATTAAGCTCCTCAGATTTAAGGTGTTGCATCTCTGTTCTCTCGCACAGACACAAACCACAGCATCCACCCTCCAAACCTGCAGCTGGGCAGTTCAACAGCCTTGGGCGGGGCTGAGGGACTCCCCGTGCAGCCCACTGCACCACTCCACCCACTGCAACCGGACGGTTGCACACTTCTCCCCCTCACCTTCCCTTTCAACCCAGGGCTGTAACAAACTCTTGTTTTTTACCTAACAGCATCATTCCGTCAGAAATGCTCTGGGAACGTCCCAAGTGTTTCATTCATGTTTGATAAGGTTGCACTCCCAGGCTGGATAACTAGAGGTCAGAGCAAGGCTGTAGTTTGCACCACTTACTTTCTATTTCTGGCATGGTTCTGGGGGTGGGGAATCACTTCTGGGTTTCATTGCCTCCCTTTCTCCAGTGGCAGAATGGACACACTGCATTTAAGGGACTGAGAGATGCTGGGACAGCAGCTGAATACACTCTTGCACGTGCTAATGCCTTTTGATGAGAGGTCTTATTTTGTTAAGTTATATTAAGATATTTGCATAAATAAAACATCTTTAAAGAGCATTAACAAAGGAGAAGGAAGTGCCACCATTCCGAAGTAAAGGCTTCCATAATGAGCTGAGAATTAGTATATGATAATGCTACGCTTACATAGTCCCTCATTTATTTTGGATTCTGATTATACGCCAAAGATCCCTCTTAGAACGGTGATCCCTACTGTGCAAAGTGCTGCTCAAGAAGACATAAAGTCAGCGACGTACTGAAGCCCTAGCTGAAGGATTACAGATGATTTGTAGACAAAATAAAGCAATGGACTTAAGATATAGTGTCAGGGAACACAGAAAAGAAAAATAAAGCAGAACTCCAGGGGTGAAATCCTGGCTCTTTTCAAGTCAGTGGAGATTGTGCCTTAGAATGCAGCTAAAATTTCCCTTTTTTTTTTCTGACAGCGCAAAGGCCTGTCCAGGGGCAAGGGGTGTTCTCCCATCCCTCCACACTTGTGCTTGATGCAAGGGACTTGGGCATCACCCAGGCACTTTTTGAGCAAGGATGGGTTTGGGAGAAGTGAAGGTGGAAAAGGAGAGGACAAGAAGGTGGAAAAGTCATTGGGAAGGGCAGGCAGATGAAAGGCAGCAGCAGAGGTTAAGCAAACCCAAAGAAATTGTGGCTCTGTGCTTGGCAGAAAGCAGGGCGGCCACTGAAGAGCACCCAAAAAAAGGTCCTTGAATTTCACAGTTGTTTCCAAGCTCACGTTCACAACTGCTGGTTGAAGCTGCTCTTCTGACATGACATGAATATTACCAGGAAGGCCAAGTTGTGACGCCAAAACCTCTCGTGTTCCCACCCACAGGATAGCTCATGCAATGTCCAGCCAGCCAAATGGAAATATTTTAATGTCTGTGGCTAGAAAATTTCTGGCATTGCCTTTGAGAACGATGGCACCATGCTACCAAAACCCACATCACTGGCACTCACTCCCTTGCAGGGACAGAGAGCAGTTCTTGCCTGTAGGGTCTAAAACGAAGAGAATGTTTCAAGATGTCAGTTTGACAATCTCTTGTGAACTGACCGTTCATTTCTCAGCAATGGTGTTTTGCTACAAATTCATACAGGTCCATAGAAAGAAGGTTATTCTGGATATGCCTATATTGGGTGATGAGTGATCTAGGAATTTCAGAAGTGATTATGGAATTTCCAAACTGACAACCTAATCCTTTTCAAAATCTCCTAACTGTGGCTACAAATGTACCTTAAACCATGGCATAAATTCCATTTCTCAAATCTGGGTAGGCCTGTGCTTTTCTATCAGTAAGTTAGGCAAGGAGAGTAAAAACTAATCAGCACTCAGGAAAACTGTTGTCTCCCCGACATTTGCACAACTTCTACATAAGCTGCCAATGAACATCCATCACGTTGGCAGTACGCTGTCTCCTTAAGTTTACATAAGATGCTGTCTGGAAACATTCATGTGAAACACAACCATGTGTACTTATAATAATCAAGATCACTCTCTGAGTTGTTACTCGCTTGTTTTCTCTCTCTGGGAAGAGACGGGAGGGTTAACAACCTTCCTGAAAGATCTCTGCTAGTACAGGCAAGCTCGGAGCACTCAGGACTCTGACATTAACCTCCAGGACTGAAAGCAAAACGTGGCTGATGTGTGGGAGAAAAAGCAAGCTGCTAAGTGACCCCGAGAGTCCTCGTCAGATCTCTTGAGAAAACAGAGACTGCCTGAAACTTGCAGCATCCTTCACACTTTCCCTGCAGCAACCAGAGCTGCCCGTCACCTCGCATTCGCCTCTGCGAGGGACTGGAGGAGAGCCGGGAGATCAGATTCGAGGCTGACAAGGGGAGAAGTGGAAAATGAGATCGGGAAAGAGAGAGAGGGATCCCAGTAAAAGCCACCAGACCTCCCCATCCTCCTGTGTACTGCTCCATAGAGGTCAAAATCCTGGACACCGAGCAGCAATCTACACATTTCGAGTCAGACCTTGATTCACATTAGGGAGACTGTGGTGACCTTTCTGCGAGGGTTTCCAGATGGAGCCACAGTCTCAACTGAAGTTCGGGGTAAGTCCCACGCAAATCAAGGGGACGAGGCAGGCTCCGTATGGGCAGCTGGGGCTTGAAACCAACAAACATCTCCCAGGACCCATAACAGAGCTATGAAGATGCTACATGAGGTTACTAAACCATCTGTCAGGGACACAAGGTTTTACAAAAGGATACAAGAAAAACTACTAATGGGTTTAGATTTACAATTGAACTTCAGTTCAGCATTTCATTTGTACACGTTAACGATTTAGGGGCACACGCATAAACATTTGGACAGCTGTCTAAGCTAGATGGCTTGTTGTCATGTTTATATTTTGTGCTTGTTATGATTGCTGTGAGTCACAAAAATCATGAGGTACAAGATCAGTTCACTAGAAGAAAGCTAAATATTCAAGAAGTGGGCCTTTATAACTACTCCTTTATCCTGAGATAGTCACAGTTACGGCCAGTGGTAAGGGGAAAAAAAAAATTAATTTGCATTTGGATTTCTCATCCCAGACCTAAACAGAAACCTAGAAAGTAGACAGGAAAATTCTCCCAAATGGAAACCTCTCACAGGTTTTGACATCCTAGTGGAAAAAAAAAAATTCCTAGAGAAAAAAAAAATCCTAATTTGTGAATGATCAGGCAGTCAAGATTTCTACAAGATGACTCAGTCCTGGTAATACTACTAGAGCAAGTATGACTGACTGTGCGCACACACAGAGACACACGCTGCACAAGGTTTTTAAATGGAGGCTAATTTCAGCTGTAACCAAGCAGTGATGAGCATTCCTGCCCATGATGATTTGGAACCCACATATTAGTAAAAGAAGATCAAGTGGGTAAAAGGGTTATGAGCCCACATAAAACAGTGCCCTTGTTTCCACTGAAAGCAGTCTGGTTTTGAGTCAGAATGACAGAGAAAGCCTCCCCTCTCACACAGTCTTCGGTGTGTGAGGAATGGACTTGAGACAAGTTTGCAAATCTTATAAATTCAAGAGGATGGGTAAGAGATGAGCTCAGAGCCTGCAAAACCCACAAACTGGTCAGAATTTCTTCTCTGGAAATAGCAGAATAAATCTTTATTCTGTTGAAGTGAACAGCAAAATGCTTAGATGCTTCAATGAAGTCAACATTTCACCTCATGGCAGCAGTCCCCTGAATCTAGAAGTTCTGTCTTTCCTATAGTGTTTATAAACTCATAGTTCACAGGTGCTCCTTTTTCCCTTCCAAAACACCCCTTCCATTGCCCGACTCTTCCACTACTTAGAAAAAAAAATTAGTTTCACCATTTATTCTAGGTAAACACAGAGATTTCAAAAAAATCAGTTTCTGCCCTACTCCACACAGTACTGAGCTCTCAGCAAAACACAGGTCCAGGTCAAAAGCTTGACTGTCAACTAAATTAAGTCTGACGGATCTCACATTAGTCCTGGACTGAAGGCTAGCATGTGCAAGAGTGGTGTGCCACCATCTACTTTGTGTTTCTCAGAGGACACTAGAACTTAGCGTTCCACAAAACACCCCCCTCAGTTTTTGAACAGAGCAAACGATGAACCAGATTGCTCCAACTCCCTCTAATAGCCTTCCTCCAGTAAATTCTGTTTCCCTATCCTTTAATCTCTTACCAAGGTGCAATTATTTCTTTCAGGAAAAGTGATTAGTACTTTCATATTTCATTCGCATCCAAAAGACACTTTAATGAGAAGATCCATCTCATTATTCTCCCATTGAAAACTCTCCAAAAAGAGTCCTTCTAACTTTCTCCTTCCTACAATCTCTCCAAAGAGTCCTTATAATTCTCATGTAAGAACCTGATCACGTGTCAGAATTACAGCCAGGTGGGACACTTTACAATAGTGGTCAAAATGGGATGACTGAAGCACGACTGTGGGAAGAAGTCATGGTAGGCCTTCCTAGGGCAAGATGAAACTGTTATTGAAGCAGTTCAAAAGATCAGCATCTTCACATTCCTCAGCAAAGCAAAGCAGAGAACAGGCTGATCAGGATGGCCCTCAGAAGATGTTCCTCATACACTTGTTTTGCCTTGCGTCTATGGCATTAAACTGCCTTGCCCATACTGAGTGATTGTAGTTACAGATGAACAGAAAAAGATGAACATAAACCATACACAATAGAAGAAAGGAACTAAATACTACCTTCCCTGAAAATGACAGCATTTGGGTAAAAGGAAATTGTGATCTATGTTACCGAGAACTTGTGAAACAGACAGATCTATATGGAAGTATTTTCATTGTCAGAAAAGGAAGTAAATTGGCAGGTGTGTAATGAGATCAGGCATACAGCCATGAAGAGTTATAGGCCGTTGTTAGCTATGGAGGTATGAATCTTAAAGTAACGTGATCTGGGAGAACAAACTTGTGTATACCTACTGCCCTTAAAGACCTTGTTCTTCATGGTGAAATGCTATTTTCCTTAGCAGAACTGAAAACGCGCAATCAAACTCATTAGAAAGAGAGATGCAGGCTGTGTACAGGGTCGTGGGTTTTGAAAATCTGGTCTTATTTTTAAGCTATATTCCAGAAGGATTACTTTACAATATTCCTAATAGGAACTCAACCATTACAATTAAACCCCATACTTCTCATTACTTGAGATGGGCATTTGCCTAAGAATTCATCTTCCGGCATTCTAGACAGCCTTATCACAGCTGAAATGAAAATATTAAATACAGCTTGCAATCTACTTGTTTGCATTCTCATACTGTTAAGAGTAACAGCTCTCAGTACCATGCCATCAATTTTTGCTATCCAAATTGCAAAAGTGGTTCTTAAAAAGCACTCAGTATTGCTTTACCACCATTTTTACAGACACCACTGGTAGTCCAACTTGATTCATGATACGAGCAAAAAAGGAGGCTGTCCAGAGCAGCAGACTGACAGGGGCGGCATTTCACGCGGGGGTTTTGACTGACCACTGGCCCTCACTTGGTGCACGAGTGGGAGGAGGTGGCAGCTCCTGGCAGACCTGCATAAAAGCTAAAAAGGTCTTCAGCTTTAGCAACAATTAACAGCAGTAAGAAAATACTGAGTGCCTTTGAGAGTCCCCAACATAAATGCAATTCCTACAGCATACTAATATTAAATACTGAAGAAAGGATTTCATACCTTAAATTCCTCTAAGATCTTGTAATTTTTCCCATGATATTCACAAAAGTTTTTCACTTCTTTGCATTCTGGACAGCATCCGTTGTGTTCTACTTTTGTACATTTCGGGTGGATTTTAGGGCATTCTGGTTGATCGCAAACAGGTCCATCCTCAGTACAGACACAGGGACAGTTGGAATGTCCCGGAAAAAAACGTTCTCCCAGTTTGTACACAAAGCCACTATCATCCACACAGCCCTTCCCTCGGTAGTCATCAAAGATCAGATTGTCATTACTGGAGGTCTGGTCCCCTTCATCGGCAGGGTAGTCTTCATGATTGATGGCAGCTGGAGTGACCAAAGCAGGGATTACAAACAGAAGTATCCAGGCTTCATGGATATGAAGAGCCATCCCCCTCCTCAGCTTCTCCATGGGATCTCAATGCCAGACAGAAACAGCTACTTCCATAGGGAGAACAGTGTTGTGGTCTGAAAACAAATATTTTTAAGTGAGAATAAACTCAAAATTCTAAGGAATATTGACTTATAAAGGCCATACTTTCAACCAGTACCCGAGAATAAATCAGTCCTTTCAAACTGCACAGGTAGCTACCACTGTTTCATGTGAAATAAGCCTCTTCCCAGTTACTCTTAAAGAGGATAAGGCATATGAAATACATAAATCAGACACACATGCCTGTGAGCATATGCCCACAAAGTACCTCTATAGAAATGATGGCTCAGACAATCATCTAATTTTTGCTTTCCTCATTTGTGCAGTTGAGTTTTCTGGTGCACCAGAAATTTGACTAGCTGCCTGAAATTGCATGGTGATGGGCAGCTCAGAGGGACTTGAACCCAAGTTTAAGCACGGTCTTAACCTCCTACTGTAGCCACTGTCCCTCTGTGCTATGTACGGTGCACAGCCCACTTCATTAAACTGAGGTGGGAAACCCGAGCTGAAAAATGAGACAAGCATACTCTGTATCCAATATGAAAGATGGTACTGGGTTATACTCGGCCTGCAAGAGGTGAAATAGTACAGAATTTTATATACAGCATTTCTGAAGAGGGACTACCTGGCTACCAACATAGCCCAGCCTGCGGCAGGTCCATATAATCCCAACAGAAGCAAAGATGTAATTCGCCTCCATTATTCAGCACTTCAGTAATTCCCAGAGAGAAAAACAGAGAGCAGGATGTTCAATGCCTGCGTAATGCATGGAGATGCTAAAATGTGTTTTTCTGATGAGGCTGGAGCCTTTTTAAAACTTTGAGAGCGATGCAGCATGGCTGGACCTTTGGAGACCATTCCTTAAGCACTCAAGCGAAGGACCAGCCCAGAGAGGGAGAGGAGGTTTGCACTGCCCCCCAGAGAGAGACAGCTCCAGGAGAGGGCTCCGGTGTGCTACTGGCTGCCTGTGGTGCCC
Organism: Steatornis caripensis; assembly: GCA_013398225.1. Taxonomy (NCBI): domain Eukaryota; kingdom Metazoa; phylum Chordata; class Aves; order Caprimulgiformes; family Steatornithidae; genus Steatornis; species Steatornis caripensis. The sequence goes on along the minus strand of VZSC01000719.1, from coordinate 292,771 downwards.
CATGTCTGCCACCAGCACACTGTCCTGCCTGCACACCAGTCAGCGTGAGGCCAGCAGCAAAATGGTTTCTGACCTCTCTTCAGAGAAGTAGGCAAAGTATAACAGGAAACTTTTAAATTAGATGAAATTTAATTACATGGATTGAGAACGATGGCGGCAGTTGCTGGCACACACCAAAAATGGGACTGTTTGGAAGCGCGTGTTATTCCTCCTCTTTCTCTGTTCCCAGAGTGTGCACGCACAGATACACACGGTATATACAAACATGCACTGACCTACACACACAGGCAAACACGTACTCCCTCTCTGCCTCTCTGGGAAATATTATTTATGTATTGGGATTTTTGGTGGACTGCAGATGTTCAATTAATTCTCCCTTAATTGAAGCAAAAAAGCAGCAGCAGGAGGAGAAAGCTTTAATCCTAGCGAAGCAGCTAAGGGATCCTGTTGACAAAGCAGTTTTTCCAAAGCCACAACAGAGGGAGACACCGGATATTACACAAGCTTTATCAAATTCCAAAGATATCTTCTTAATTGAAGTACTAGCTACGTTTCCATCACAAGGACTATGCACAGTGTTACTACTACCAGCAATATCTACTGTAACATGTTGTTTGGGAACTGCGTGATTCCTGCAGATAGGGCTGCTTTACCAATCAATGGAGCAGAGAATCTTGCCCACCTAAATGCTACAGGTAGGTTGCAATATTGCAGATTGGTGGGCATTTAGAGAGAAAAAAGAGAAGCAAATGAAGTAATTCATGTCGGAGGAAAAGTGGAACAACTGAGATAATAATTTGCTGAAGCTTCATGAGGAAGTCCTCCAAATTACAAAAAAAAAAAAAAAGTTCTCCAAAGATTATAAATAAGACCACTATATTTGCTACAGCATCTGAGACGTCCCACAGCAACTCACAAGCACTCGGCTCAGCGGCGATCCTGGAAATGAGACAGACTGCAGACGTCTTGCACGGACAGATTTCAACAAGTAAACAAATGCTGCTTGGCTCAGAATTAGTTTACAGTTGAACTTTCTCATCATTTGTCATCATGAGAGAGGCCAGGATCGTCTCCGAGTAAAACGTTTCCATCTGCCTTCCCTCACCCCAAGTGAATAATTTACACTTACCTAATCAGGCTCGATCTGAAAGCTGAAAAGGGTCACAGGCCAACATGGACTAAAAGGTGAGAAACAGATTAGTGACAGCAGTTCCTCCTAATCACATTTTCAGTGTTGACTCACGGACAATCCCTTTTCCTCCACCTCCCATCGCACAGCACGGGGAAGCGGCAGCCCAGCGACCACGACATGAGAATTAAGCTTTAACCCAGCGTTGAGCATTCAAAGCGAGCAGCGGCGAGGCGGTCCAGAGGCAGGGATGCCGCGGAGAACCCCCGATGCCAGCAGCACAGTCATCGCGGCGAACTTGGGCTGGATTTCCTCAGGTCTCGGGGTGGAGGGGGCGGGCGGGGGGGGGGGGG
>VZSC01000719.1:240052-290293 GCA_013398225.1 Steatornis caripensis | reverse complement strand
CTGCAGCTCTCCCCTCACCGCCGCTCTCCCCAACTCCGGCTCGTTCCTGCTGCCCTGGCGGCGTCCGGAGCGTTTGCTGCAGGGGGAAAAAAAATAATAATAAAAATATCTCCCACTGCTGCGTTATTAAAACTTCACATCTTCCCGCACCGGGGAAGGGGCGCCCAGCTCTTGTATCTCGTGTTGTGGTACATTAAAAAAAAATCAATCTCCTTGCAATTCGTCTGTTCTGTCATTAGGCGTCATTGTAAAGCTGTTTCTCCAGAAACCACCAAAAGAGAGATTCTTGATGTTCGGAAAAACACAGTGTCAACAGAAAGAGGGAGAAATTGGGGGTTTTATTTGGATAAAATGCAGAATAATACTCCTTTTGGGCCATTATCCCCACTGCAAACATTAACTATGAAAACACGTCGCTAAGCCCTCGCTGCTATGTTGTCAAAGCATTTTTTTCCATTACGCCTTGAGATTAAGGTTACGTTAAGCAGCGTGCTGCTCCTCAGGTCCAGACACAAACCGTACAGTCAGCAGCCCCGGAAAGCAGCTGCTCTGCCTTGTGATCGACGAGGACGCTGCACACTTTGCTGCCGTGGCCCCGCAGGCTGGAGAGCTGCCCAAACTCCAGTTGCAGAACCTTAACAGATCCATCGGTGCTTGCCAGAGCCACAATACGACCTGAAATTGAGGAAAGTTATTGAGGTTTGCAAAGGCAAAGCAAGAGAGCGGTGCTGGAAGTTCTGAGACCGTCGCTTTAAATACAGTTGCACTTTGCATATTCCTGTTTTCTGAGCTAAATTATCAGACAGTTGGACAGATCAATAATAATGAGATTGGATTTTGGAGTGAGTAAGCGAGTCTGGAGATCCCAGCATAGTACTCGTTCGGAGCACAGGTATTCTACTTATATTTGGATACAATTGTTCAGGGCCAGATTCTGACACACAGACGGAGCACTGTGGAAGGAGATGCTCTTCTGATACCCGTAGGTATCAGCATCAGACCACACTCTTAACGCTGCTTTTCTTGTACAGCTCTTTAAGAAACGAAGATGCGGGTTTTCAACTGAATTTCAAGGAGTTCAGGCATCTAAATGAACCGAGCACCTTGATCCCTTCTATCCTTATGGAAAAAACAACCATAATGAAATTGCTAGTATAGAATTGGGTCTAAAAAATAAAAAAAATAAAAGAAAGAAAACTTAAAAAAGGTTCTGAGGAGTTCGCAGTTTCCATGTGTTTATTGACCAACCAAACAGACTTCAGTTTTCATCACTCTCAATGAGGCAGAATGTGTTTATAAGTTTATTATCTTCCTGTTTGAATAAAAGCAGAGGTAACAGCAGGTGAGTGATATGCTTGAAACACCTTTTACTTATCCAGCTACCAGATAAAGACTCTCTCATTTTAGAAATTAACTGGAATAATCATGCATTTCACATTAAAAAAAAAAGAGGCTTGATACATTCATTTCAAAGCCAATGAGGTCCTCCCAACAACGGGCTCATTGTATTGCCAGTCATGTTCTCGGTCCAACACCTTTTTCTATAGGAGCAAGTTCAATATACCCTCCAAATGATACAGCTCTCTCTATGTATCAGGGTTTTCTCTCAGAGAGCAAAGACATCACCATCATATTGACACTGACAAAGTCAATCTAGCACCGAGGTCACAATTTTTGGGAAGATTATGAAAAATGGGAGATATTTTGCTATTTTTAGTCATTCATGTTATTTGCCAAGTAGCCAATGGGAACATAATTGCCCAACATAAGTTAGTATGGAGAAACCTGTTGCCATTTCAATAATATGGAGGTGATAGGGCCTTGGGTGTGCCTGTGTGATGCATAGCTTATCTAGGGAATATATTGTCCCTCCATTCAAACTAATTCATAACAATGGTGTTCTCTCTGCTCATCGAGACCTGATGGCTTCATTTGACAGCCCAAGAAGTTAACAACTGCCATTTTCTTCATTCATCACAGGAAACACGGAGTCTAAAACATCTTATAAATGCATTGAGACTATTTAATCACAAGTTATGCTTAGCATGGTCATGGATATTTGTGCAAGAAAGGGAACTGGGAAGTAGAGCTAACCATGATAAATATGCCCTATTTGCAAACCCTTACAACTACCCAGCTTCTTCATCTAGAACAAAGCCTGACACAGCAAAGATCTGTAGGATGGATTAGAGTGTCCAAAGCAGCAGATGTGAATATTTATTATAAACTCTCTTCCAGCAAGTCTTTGCTGACAGAAGCATTGCATATGGATTTCACTGGCAGCCAGACTCTCCAGGCAGTCGCTGGGATGACTTCTTTAGGAGCCAACCAAATGCCGTTTTGCCTGGAGCCCTGACACTGCAACAGCTGGGCAGGGGGTTAATGGCACTTCCAGCTTCTCAAAACCAGTAATGGACCCACTAGTTTCGAAGAGGGAGGGATGGGAAGGAGAAAAGATTTGGACGCCTGCAGTTCACTTCCAGAAAGCAAGGGCAGCACAGACTGATGACTGAAACAACAGCTTCAATGTCTAGTTCACCCTCTTTGGTTTGGCAGCAGGGCAGGAGCAGACCCCAGCGCTGCATTTTTCTAAACTCTTTGCTGGAGAAGTCATATACCTGAAGCAAAACAGTAGCACTCTCATCCAGTTAGTCCATGACAATGTTCCGACATTATCGGGAAATGAGAAAAACAATAGGAAGATAGGGACAATAAAAAACAACTAGCTAGGAGGTGCAACAGTAAACTGCGCATGCCTTCATTGCAAGCGCTCGCTGGGGAAAGGGTTTAGGTGTATGAGGCAGCCCTGGTGAAGAATGATTCATTTCATATGAATTTTTGTTAGCCAAGTTATGATGTGCTACTGTTGCTGACTACGACAACTTCCTTGCATGGTAGCAGCAGGAGGCACAGGCAAATGCGAGTGCGAGGAAACAAAAGGGGAGAGGAACACACAAAATGAGAACATCTCATTTCCGTGACCCCAACACTGATCTACACGCTCATAACAATTTGCTCATTATAATGTAAATTTACTCCCTCCTTCCTTCCAAAAGGAGATGTTTCATTTTGGGAAGAGGGAACAAATTGTGTTTTATTACTCTTTCAAAATGTTCTCCAATTAGGAAAGCAAACAAAAACTATTACATAATTGCCATGCAAAGCTCTGTTTTAATGAAGGATACTTAGTTGTGCACTAACAAAGGCACTTTGATGTGACACTCAGAGGAAGATAAAAGCCTGGAGATAAATTTTTTTCTTCATACCTTTGGCCAAACTGTCAGATGCAACTGGTCTATGCAAACTCACCGAACTCAACAGTTATGCTGATTTGCATTGAAATGAACAGTTTCTGCTTAGAAGATGCAAAGCCTCGAAGACTCAGATCTCTAGGTCTCACAGCCTCTAGATCTCCAGCTCACACGGCTTCCAAAGATCCAGATCTGCTGGTGCACCTCCCGGACCGGCAACATGGGGAGCTAAAATGAAGCTTTGCTGTGGCTGCTCCCGCGCCACTTCTGAGCTCATCCTTCTTCCTCAAACTGGCAAAAAGGAGGGATGGCAAAGCACATTGCCATGACTGGGAGACCCTACAGTAGCAGCCTTTGTTCTAATTGCAGGTAATTTGCTGTTGCCCATTGCTGGAACATAGGTACTAATTTTTCTCATGTACCCCTGTTACGTCCTTAGAATAACATAAGCTCTGACCATCTGGTCACTTGCTTCAAAAAGGATTCAGTGTTACAAAAGGTAGAGAGAGAAAGCAAAGGCAATGAAAACTATAAACAACTTCTGTGCAAGGAATCCTTAAGAGGGATGCCACCTTACCCCAGAAAAAGCTATTTGCGCACTAAAATGTACGTGGCTGATCATGCTTTCTCCATATGCAAACCTCAAGCTTCAGTCAGCCCCTGGTATCATCGCTGTTTCCCTCCCTGGGGACCCACAGAGAAATCCAGAGGTGTGCCAGACCCTAAACTATCATGCAGGTAGCTTGGGTGAAACATGGAGTTTTCACCAAAATGCTAGTCTGAATCCCAGCTAAGCCGGGAGCTGCGAGGCAGCCAGAGTAGGTGTCAGAAGCAGTGCAGCGCGGGACATGGTATTTCTGAAGTCACCTTTCTTTTTGGGTGTAACTGAATCTCCTCTGAGTGATCAGCACAACTTCATCTTCCTTTTTTTCCCTGAGCATTTGGACAAGCTACTGCTGCAGGTTTCCAGTCCTGGCATCCTATAGAGAAAAATCTCTTGTTCCTGATCTCACGCCTGCTACCTGGCCAGGCTGCCATTTCCAGACTGGCAATGCTCTTGGTTTTAGGCATTGATTAATTACAAATGCACTGCTGCTGTTTCAGCTGGAAATACATTTGCACTTAACAAAATAAAAACAACTTATGTCCTTCTAGAAAAACTATTCCTGATACCAAAACCATATCCCTATATTGTTTTGAGACTAGAACTCAACCCTGAAATCAATTAGTATCTCAAAAGATGCAATAATTTTTAAGACGTGTACCCCACTTTGGAGAAGGGGGTAGCTAAAATGAATGGAATTGTATGGAAATCTGGCCCAGTGGATTTTTGAAATGTACATAAAGTTATGGACCCAAGAAAGGCCATAGCTATAAAGTGTCAAAAGCAAGAATATAGCAAAAAAAAGAAGTAATTTTACTGGAGTCTCCACAGTGACCTAAACACATGAGCTTAAAATCAAAGTTATTGCAGTCACTGAAGCTCAGTTATGTTATGTATACGTAAGCAATGTGTTTTTTCTCATCTGCAAGGAACTTCGCATACTTATGCTGCTATGTCAATACTAACAAAACCAAAGCCATGCATGTGAATACAATACGAAATACATCTTCCAATTTGAACTGGTGGATAAATTTTAAATAGTGTTGGTATGTTGCAGCAATTTGATTTAGTTACTGCATTTCTTCAGAAGACAAAACTAGACAAGATTCATTAGCTGGGTTGACGGAACCGAATTACTTGGGGTAGAGGGAACAAAACCCGTACTTGTCAAAAGACAGTTTGACAATTTATATTCCACAGGAGCCTAAGAGAAATCACAGCCATGATTACAGTTTTCTTTGTAAAATGAATTTTGAGTGAAACCTTGCCAAGACAACACTGAGTGCCGCTTTATGCATTAAAACAGCTGGGAACAGGGACATCTTTGAACTGGGCGAACGTAAAAAGCAGGACCAGTTTACTGGTATTAGGCTCTGATAGTCAATAACTGATGTTGCCCAAAGCCTTAGATTTCATCTTAAAACAAGTCACAACTGTAGAGGCTGTTGAGCAGCTGATTTCTCAAACGGTAGGGAACGGAGCTCTCTTCAGAGTGAACACTCCCACAGAGCTAACCCGCCTGCTTCGTCCCAATGCACCCGGCTCACATTGCAGACTGCTACACACACTGCTGTGTCCAAATAAACCACTGCCACCAGTCCCCAGTGGTGAGCCCTTTATAGACATGTTGAAGCATTAAAATTTTTTCAGGCAAATTAATTTACAAATTATGCAACATTCAGTTATCAAATACTCTGAAAATTTGTGGTTTAGCAGGCCAGTACTTACTGTTTCTAAGACTAGTCTAGCAGCTTAAATGTTAATGAACTAGTATTGTAAGAAAAGTCACAAATGCCACAACTTACTGTAGCATATTAGACTGAGACATTCATACTGATTAGCACTGTTCGTTGTCTCAGAATAGTTTTTTTTCCAATAGACTCAGCAGCTAACAACATGAATTCTTTTGATGCAGAGCAGAACAAGGACAGTGAAAGATCGAAAACTCTCCCTCTCTGTTCCAGCAGCTCTTCTTCCTGGAGCGAACGGAGTAGTTGAGGTGCTGGATTTGGACAATTGCTTCTAATAAAATACGACAGTTACTTTAGACTTCCTTGTAAATAATTCAGATGTTGTAACTCTTCCAATTTAAAAATACTTGCACTGTCTAACTGTAAGCAAAGCATTCATCTTCAAAGACACAAACCCAGTTATTTCTTGTTTCATTAAAATTATAATTTTGCATGGATTTAAGAAATTCTGTTTATCATAACTGCGTAGAGAAGCCTGAGACCATTACCGATGGCAGAGATGAAATAACATATCAAAGAAAGAAAGAAAGAAAAGCTTTGATCAATAGGGAAATGATTTTTATACACATCAGAACCAATTTAAAGAATTCTCTGGGATCAATTTAGATAGACAGAAATGCTTCTCAGCATTTATTACCTGTGGAGGGAATATTGATCCCATCCATCGATTTCTCCTATGCATGTACAGCAGCATCTGGTTTTGTTGTTTTTTTTTTTTTTTTTTTTAAAGAAAGATGCCCCAAAATGCAAAGTATCAAGAAACTACTTATATTTTAAGGACTTACATTGATGCTTCAGCCATAGTGGTTCAACCAATGTCATCTCTCAGAACTTTTAAACTCAATTCAAGAATAGACAAAATGTAATGTAGCTTAATTTTGGCACATGATTGTTTGTCAACAGAATATATTTTAAGAGAAGGATTTTTTTGAAACCTTACTTACCAAAGGCTTCTAATTCCTTATATAACACATTGTACCAAACGCACTTTCGTTCCTGTTCCCTTTTTAAAAGGAATCTCTCTTCACGATAACGCCCTGCTGTATTACATTCCCTCTGAATTAAGATGTTTTGTCATTATTGAAGTGGCAACCACTTGCATCATCATGATTATGGCTCAACCTAGAGAGTCTCCTAGGAACAGGGCACCCTTCAGGTTAGGTGTAAAAGGCAGAAATACCCAGTGTCTGCCTTGAATAATCTGCAGTCTAAGCATCATTAAAAGAACAACCAACCACAACAAGGAATACAGCGAATAGATGGAGGAGGACAAGGCTGCAGATAATTATAAACTCAATTAGCGATGATCACACTGCCTTCCCATACTTAAACGTTTTATGGGCATCCTGGCAGCAGGAGAGGACTTGGGTCTGAAGTCTCGTCTAGGCACTGCATCACGTAGATGTACAAGGTACCGCCCCCAATGCAAAGCTCGTTCAGGTATACAGAGCACATCTAGAGCAGTACAGCTGTTTTGGAGCACCCCCTCCCAGCCAATACGATGTGTTTCTCAGCCTGGACACAGCATGGCATGACAGTGGCTGTGTGACCTCCAGCTTCTGAGTTGGCATCTCCTGTGCTGCAGAGAAACATGAACTGGCTGGGCTTGGATCCTTAGCTGGGAAATGGGAGGAAAGCCCTGAGCTGCTTTACACCAGCTCATGATCTGGGCCTCCCCCCCACCCCTGTTTTTACTTGGTATGAAATTAGACATAACTTTAGTTTTGAGGGACCTTTCTGAGGGGGGTAGAAAGGCAGATGGAAAGGTTGCCAAAAGCTACAAAGATTCTTCATGCAAACGTTCGTGTGCTTGTCTAAATAAGAGTAAATAAAATGCCTAACAGATGCTGCAAACTATGATTGCAGTGGCTGTAGAAAAAATTCTTCATTGCTGTCACACCAAGCAGAATGTTATTTACCAAGCAACTGATTTCGCCATACGATAGATGTTGTGCATTTTTTTTTGTTCTATAAACAGCTTTCAACAAATACAGCAATTATTTCTTGTCTTCCAAATGTACACTGTGTTTTGCTTAGGAATGCATTTTTTTGACACTGTTATATGTCCTCCATTCTCAAATGTGAATAAAACCTCCTAAATACTCTTGTCTTGGAAGTAATGGCAACCCCTCCTCCCTTTGTCTTCCCACTGTTTGTTTAGGTCTTTAAAGGGAGAGGGCATGAAAGAATGATCTTGAGCAGGTTGTAATTCCCTCGCAGCAATTTACTAACATTCTCAGTAATGGAGACCAAAAGGAAAACTGGGAACCAGAAGAGAGGTCCACCAATCTGCTGATACAGGCTTTTAATGTACCAGTACCAAAATAAAATCCTTTTGTCATTCTCTAATGTAATGACTCCCCCCACCCCCCCCCGCCGCCTTTCTCAGAAGTATTTAAATAGACGGAGATTTGGCAAAGTATATTAGGGAAAATGAGCTCATCTCAGTAAGCACTTAAACTCCTGACTCACCTTATGTTTGTGAAGTCATTCAATTCAGTGTAATCATGTGCTTAAATTCTGGCAGGATCAGGGCATCACAAACAGATTCGTTATTGCAATAATGAGTTACAGCACAAGGTCTTATAATGAGCAAATTCACTTTTTTTTAGCTTTTAGCGGTACACTAACAGTTAGACCTTTTAAAGAGAAAGGCAGCTTTATAGACTGAGTAGGGGCATATAATGCAGGTTTCTAGACCCAAGTATTCGAAGAAGACAATAACGGAAAAGTAAGTGCAGAGAAGTTTCTTAGACAAATTGTTCAATAGACATTTACAAAGGTGGAAAGTGATTCCCCCGGAACACAGAAGAACTCAAATTACCCAGGCAGTGTGTTGACAGAAATTCTGTTGTTATCTTTAAAAATCTGTGTATAGAGATTTGTCCTGTATGAGAAGCGAGTGTGCGGCAGGATGTGGCCTTATGCATTTCCCTCAAAAGGGTAAGGGTGCGGAGTAATCTTTGGCCAACAGAAAAAGAGGACCTCTCTTAACTTCTTACTGTGTGGGAAACGTGACCTAGATGAAGGGGCATTATTTCCAGAGCTTAAACAGATCTCAGTACTCAACAAATTATTTTCAATCAAAAAATCACCAGAAAGTTACTCAGAGAAAAGAAAGCATTTATCTGATAGAAGAAAATTCTTTATATATAAAAAGAACTTACAGTATTTTTGCAAGGATTTCTAGACCCAAACCATTAGTGTAAAGCTACCTTTCAGCTAGCCTTGAGCTTGTTTATATTAGACTTTAGTTGGCTTTTTTCAGGTTTTCAAAATAGTTTCAAAACAGAACATATTCATATACTTTCAAATACTTTCAAAAACCAGAAAGTATTAAAGTAGAAACTTTCGGAGCAGAGTCTTCAAGATGACAAAGTCTTTCTGGGTGTGTTAATGAGGCACACTTGAATATATTCAGAACATATTTAAAAAGAATATATTGAGAACAAAAGGATTACAATCTCAATCTTCTGTCCAGGACTGGTGTTTTTTTTCACGAAAATTTCTACCAAAGAACAGTATTTTTGTGCATATAATAGGAACGCATTTGTCTAGCTTTCAGTGTTACCTAGAATATCTATATGTGGACGCACATGTAGTTCTGTGTTTCCAAGTAAATCTATCTTGAGTTACAAAAAAAACCAAACCAAAACCAGATGAGGAACAAGGCAGATGGCATTCTGGTAAAAATCCTTGGACTGCTCCTGAGTGTGGGAACTCAGTCCCACGGAGCTCTTCCGAAATCGAAAAACCCAAAAGGCAGCGTTTGGTTTTTATATCACCATTAAAGGGAAACATGCTCAGAAACAATGCATCAATGGGGAGCTGCCTGGAGCCCTGGCAGAGCAATCACCTCCTCAGCACTTGTTGGCTGCGAAACTTTGGAGAAGGTGACATCAGTAATGTTGTTGTAGTTGTGCTTGTGCTTGTGCTGCCCGGGGCAACAACATGACAAAAATGTCGAATTTTAAAATGCTGCATGAAGGGAAAGCAATGGAGGAAAAGGGTAAAGATCAGTATCATCTGATGATCTTAAAAAAGGAATAAATCACCATAAAATTATCTGCAGAAGTTGCCAAGCTGAAGCTCTGCTTACAAAGAAACTTTCTGAAGGACTTTTTATGTGATGGCAAATGCTCGAGAGCATGGTTAAAGTTCACACTATTATCTTATTCTGAAGAACAAGCTTTTCTCTTCTGTTAAACTTACATATTGGAAGCAGCATATCAAGTACTGTACTGTGTGTAATATTATCTCCATAATGCATTAGCTGTTTTTTTGGTGTTTCAAGATTCTGAGAGGAAAAAAATTCACACTAATGTTAAATAAAAATTTTCATTAAAAAAAATAAAACTTACTGATGGGTTAACTTAGAAAAATTAAGTCACAGCAAAACTGCTGTCACCACAAATTGAAATTTATTCTAGTCTTTGCTACAAGTGAGGTCGCTGAATATAGATTTGGGTGCAAAAACATGCTTTCCTCTGAACTTCCTACTTGAATGTAGCTATATGTATTTCAGGTATCAGTATGTCTCATTTTAAAGAATTCAGTGAAGGCGAGCAATGCATAAAGACAAGAAGAATTCCAGGTATGCAGGAACATAGCTCCGACTAATGGAAACACCATTTAAAAGGCATTCAGAGAAAAGCAAATAAACTTTTTATTAATATTGTATTCTTTCCCTTTTCCTCACTCTCTATTTTCAGACGTCTGTAGTCATTCAGTTAAAGCCTCTTTGATCCTCTTTCAGTTCTCAAATGCTAAGATGGATATGCTTGTGTTACAGAAGATGAGACCAGGATGTGAACAATGATTTATTTTTCCCTTGGACAGCATATGCATCATCCTTTCCATTAACTCTAAAGGAATGACCAGACGCGTAATCATTTTTTGACACAGAATGCCATCATGTCATCTGACCTTGCCATCCCAAGACGGGGAGTTAGTTCATCTGGGCTCCTTCTGCAGCTACCAATGAGAAAAACATCCTTTTCAAAGGAACTCACCCTACCTCTTTCAGACACCTATCACTGGTAATCACCTCTGTGCACTGACTACAGAGGGACTCTTCATAGCTCATTTTCAGACAGCTGAGGCAACGTGAGAGTAAATCCCACTCAAAACTTGCAAACAGGCACCTCAAAGAAATTTTCAAAAGAATTTCCTTAGTTTTCACTGCTGGCAGACTTGTGTATACCAGAGCTTCTGAAAATGTAACTAAGCACCTCCAGGTCCTTAAATACTGTTGAAAGTAGACTTACATAGGCAATGACCTCTCTTAAACCCAAGTCTTAATCATTTGGTGCAACTCTCATGCTGTAGCAACAAACCATAATTTAAGTAGCACTTGGTAACAAAGCAGATGGTGTGCATCGTCAGCATCTTGTAACTCTAATAACAGTGCGATAATGGACTTGTCTCCACTATATTTCTAAGCTTATTGAAACAGACTGTAATTAGCACTTCCTTTTTTATATAAATCTCTTGACCCCAAAAGCCAGCTCTTATACCACAGCTAATAACCACTGCAAGTGATCAAAGCCTGAGATAAAGGTGGACTCAGAGAAAAGGGTTTGCCCATGGTTCTCCGGACCTGGAAGCCAAACTTTAGTTTACTTCTAGAGTTCAAGCAGGAGTCGCGAAAACTACTACTTCAGAGAAAAAGCACTTTTGAGGAAAAATAATATTTATCTTGGTTTACCTCACAATGTTCTGCCCAAGTGTTTTATCTCTGAACGTGTTCCTTAAAGAGAAGTTTGGTGTCCTTGTGAGACCAGATCAGAGCAGAAGCTCTGGGCAAACACTGTTGATTCCTGATGCTTCTTGCACTCATCAGTCTTTCCTAGCAAATAAAATCAGGACACACTTCTGTTTTGTCCTTAAAGCTAGTTTGTTGTTATCATTATTATTTCAAGCTTAGAGGATGATCTGATGCATGTGGATTCTGTTTTTTTGCCAAGCAAAGTCCTTCCCTACACAATGCTCCCTGGAGAGGAAGGCTGATGCAGAGCTGGGTAAAGCACTGCTGAGACGGCTGGGAAAGCTGAGCCTGGCTTGCACTGTGTGCCTCCAGCTTAGCCTGAGGTTACGCTTCTGATTTTTCCATGCCCAGTCTATTGTAGCTGTCTGGGCATTTTCTACAGTGACTGGGAATTGATGAGTGGAATAAAATGTGCTCTGGAGGTCCCCAAACTCCATTCACTCCAGAGGTAGCCCCATGAGTAACTTGAACAAATTAGCTCATTTTTAGGTAGCCAAATAGATGGGTTCAAACTTCAGCTTCTCGAACTTCAGCTTCTCAAACCTTCAGCAGTCCCAACTCTTAAATTGGTTTCTTTCGTCTGTTTATAAACTTTTCAGGATAAAAAACTGGTGATTTTTAATCTTAATCAATGCAGACTTCAGATGTTGCCTACACTTTCATGATAATTTAAGTGAAACAGAGTGTTACAGAATGACTTGTATCTTTCTTCCACATTACAACTAAATACTATTTTACCATGGTAGTAAAAACAGACACACACACAGAAAGACTCTGAAACAAAACAAAACAGTAGAAGAAAAACAGGCTTAATAATATCTTCTCAGAGTAAAAAAACCCGAAGAGTCTACTTTTAACATAAGCATGTTATTGTCAACAGCAGCATCTCTATTAGGCTTGTTCCCTTACCTAAACATTCCTATTACTGTCGTTTCTCAGGGCTGTCATATTCACTGCCTTGACAGCACAAACACTATGCTGTAAAATCTGTCAAAGAGGCCAGCTGATTTCCTACATCTTCTGACACTTGCAGGTCTTTAATATCAGGCTGTCAGAACACCTAAGAGAAAGGCGGGTGCTCCCCTGTTCAGTGCTGTTACTGTGACTACCATCACACATACTTTTATCATTAGCCTTATACTACTATGAAATCCTGACTTTTATGCCCTTGGAGTCTCATGCTAGAAAATGCTGCTGGCATAAATCTATCCGAGATGTTAGCTGGCTCCCTTACCCATGGAGTTATATTTGTAAAGTGAAGCCTTATATAGTTTTCTCTTAAACTTTCTTCTGTGACTTTTTTTTTTTTTGAGAGGGGAGGTGTAGTAGGTGTAACGATTACTCAGTGACAGGCGTAGGTGAAACCCAACTGCTTAAAATAAACCTTCTACACCCGGATTATTTTGTCTGTGGGTATACTCATGCAGCAGATGAGCTCAGGGGGCAGTACTCCTTTGATTCAATATTGAAATGAAACAGAAAGAAGAACAAGAGTAAATCAGACCAGAAGAGTCAACAGCCTTCGGTGTTCATGGTACTTACTTCACAGGTAGGAGGGTATCTGTACTCCTGCTCCTGCTCCTGCTCCACTGTTGTCTCCTAATGACGCTGAACAAACTATTTCCTGAGCTAGTAATTATCCTGGAATAGGCCTTTTTGAATCTCTCCTGTTTTAGTATTCCACTTTGTAAAAAAAAAAAAGTTAAAAAGCTGGTAAAAAGGATTTTATGACCCCCAGATCAGGGGGCTACCCTGAGTATAGCAGTCTCTGCTATTAGTAACAGTCAAAGTAATCACACAGATAATCAACGGATTTAGGAAGCCCCACCTGCAAGAACTAAGAGTGTAATAAGCAAAGCCCATACTTTCAGGTGGTATGAGTTAGGTAAGCCACCAGAAACTACAGGTGGATGTTTATGTAGCTTTAAACGTCTGTATTAGTGCTCCAAGAGTTTCTGTTCACAGAGAAGGGAGCAAAAATTTAGGTCTTTGGTACTTTAATGGCCAAAGAACATTTGCTGCAGGAACTTAATAACTTTATATGCACAAATCCATGAACACTCTGCAAGAGCATTAGTGGAGAATCAACAGGCTTGTGGCTGAGGCAGAGGTAGGACAAGGTTGGAGATCAGTTCCAATAACTGCCTTACTCCCTGACAGTACACATCATTTAATTTCCTTCTGCCTCAGCTCCCCATCTGCAATAGAAAGCAGTAACACTACTTTGTTCAGCTCATCTCCTTAGACCGACTGGGGCAAGAACTCTTACNTGGCCAAAGAACATTTGCTGCAGGAACTTAATAACTTTATATGCACAAATCCATGAACACTCTGCAAGAGCATTAGTGGAGAATCAACAGGCTTGTGGCTGAGGCAGAGGTAGGACAAGGTTGGAGATCAGTTCCAATAACTGCCTTACTCCCTGACAGTACACATCATTTAATTTCCTTCTGCCTCAGCTCCCCATCTGCAATAGAAAGCAGTAACACTACTTTGTTCAGCTCATCTCCTTAGACTGACTGGGGCAAGAACTCTTACGGCTTGCCCAGTGGAGCCTCTAGGTACTATTAAAAAAAATCATAAATAATAACAGAAGTGTTTACAGCTGCAAGTCTACAGCAGATCTCCTGGCTACATGCGCACACAAGGCATCAATTGAACCATGGGAGGTAACACACAGTGTCACTTCCTTGGTCTGCTCTGCTCCCACCGGCTGCCAAATTACTCTCACCTCTCATCAAGTAATGGCTAAATACTGTAAGGAAATGCAGTCTGGCTGGTTTTGCTTACAGTAATGAATGCCACTGCTGAGCATAACAAGTGTCGTATGTTATAACGACATTTATGACACTAATAGTGAATCACTGGATAGCATCCAATAAAAATCTATGGTGAGGTAATGGGACGTAGCTAGAGAGTGTCGAAAAGGAATCCTGAGTCCTGAGTTAATATAGTTCTTATAGTTTCAGGTATACACAAAATATCTTGTAATACTACAGCTAACTGATAGTTAAAACCAAAAAAGCTCATTGTAGGATACATTAGACATTTTGCAGTTTTATGGTACTTTAAATGCAGCTCCTTTCAGTGCTCCCTGCCAAGGTTTTAAGCAGGGTTAACACTTTTGACTGTTTGGTGGCATCTCCTATGCTTTAAGTGTCTGAAAGATATGAATTGTTTTTCACTCGTCCTCAAGTGACTTGTACATTACTGCTTTAATCACAGTCAAAAAATATTTTTAATTATCTATGGATTATTCATCCCTGAGAAGACAGAATAGGCAAGTCTGAATGAGTTTGCCTCAGACCCTGCAAACTGACTGCTCTTTCAAGCCTAAGTCCGTGACATGTAACAGTTTCCAAAATGAAAATGTCCTTCTAGACCCAAATAGTCTCTCATATATCTGGTTAAGATATAAAATGAGCCTTGAACTTTGTTCCTTTTCCTTGAACTTGCCATTTTCAATACTACTGATTGCTTACGAGATGCTAGCTGTTCTTTCCTGTGCTCGTAGAGCCAGTTACACAATAAAATGATGGAGGTAGGACATTGTAAGTCCAATCCATCCCTTTCTTAGGGCTGCATAAGCACGTGCAGTTTAAATTATTTTCATTTAAATCCAAGTTTCCAAAGCAACCCTGTCAAATAGAGGCATCCACCTTTCATTTGCTGGATGGCTTCACCTAATATTTAGGCTGTCATGGTCTCCAAAAGTGGGAAGATTACACTCTTCTCCACCATTGTATTATCTTTTCTCACTGCTTTTTTTACTTTTATATTCTGGCAAACACACAGTGATAGGAGGTGATAGGAGGTAATTCTAGCTTGTACGATCTTAGAAGAATTGAATGCAAGTCTCAATGTACAGCTTTCATATCTAAATATATAATTTTCTGCAACCTTCCTGTCTCCTTCCAGTTTACCCCAAAAAGCTCACTGTTCTCCCTTTCTTTGAAAATGTACCCTGTGCTCTAATAGCTCCTTTCCTTCTCCACCAATAATTTTCCTTCTTGTACTAACACTTTACATCTGCCTGCAAGTGTTGTTCTCAGTGTATCTTGGTTGTTCTATGTCCTCCTCCATCTTCTAAGTCAATAGAGTTCTTTGCTCTGCACTCCTTATTCTTCATCTTCTCACCTATGCTTAAACTGGTTCCATTGCAAGCCATGGTTTCCAGTCACCCACCCATCATTGGATTCATCAGGCTAAAACATATCCTTTCCCCCCTTCCAGCCTCCATACAAAACCTACTCTTTTCCTGACACTTTTCCCACTTGAACCATTGGTTTGCATTATTTTTTTTTGCGAGTTACGTGTTCTTTTGATGATTTCTAAAAAAATCTTTTTCATTTAGCTTTCTAACCAGCATATTAACACAACTGGGCTTCTGTAACCTCATGGATTACTATATCACCTAAATGATGACTCTAACAGGACAAAAAATGATCATACAGAAAATCACTTGTAAATTCCATTGCTCCATGCAAATTTTAAATGCTGTTTTAAATGTCTTCTTTATTATTCTTAATTAGGAAGTTTGTTTTGTACTGACGTAGTCCTGCATGGAACTGGAGCTATTAAAATGCCCAATTTTCATTGTCAAAGCACAAGTCTTATTCTTGCAGTGCCATGTTTTGGGACAGCACACAGACCGTTCTAAGAAAAGCTTAGGCTATACAATGAGACAGAGCACCAGTCACTTCTAGCCAAAGAAACCTCCAGCCTTTGTCTTTTTTCTTCATAAATATACAGGCCTCTACACATTCTTCTCTGGTAAACAAGAATGATCTTATGGCAGAACTCCAGGAACTTATTTTCTGTACAAGGAAACCGAGGGTTAGGTTGTGTTCTTCCACACTAGGAGAACTTTTGTTTTAAATACTCCATTGTAGTCCCTTGATTCCATTCCCAGGGATGCAGATCTCTTTCATCTGGATTATCCAGGTGAACGGATGATTCCACAATGCAACTGACATTTGTTATTAACTTTTAATAACCTCTATGATTAAATTCATCTGACATTTCCATTAGACAATACTTTTGTTGTGTCTATTCTTTCTTCCCACTGTAAGTGAGCCTTCAGATCTGCCTTAAAGCTGCAAATTCACTTAGCTTCATTAAATTGTATGTATTTTAAAACAGAGTTCATACCTGGTTCTAGATTTTCTCAAAAGCATGAGATGCTCAAGATTGAGGTTTATATAGCAACAACTACTGAAGAGGAAAACCAGCCTCCAGTTTCATATCCAAACTCTGAGTCCCATATATCTCTATATATCTATATCTGTATATATCTCTCTCCAAAGGTTTGATTCAGATTCAGCTCCTATTTTCCTTATGCAGTACTAATGTTTGCCAGGGAGTTAGTTTGGTTTCACAAAAGCTTTAGCAACATAACCAAAGCAACCATGCCAGGCTGCATAAATGAAATTTCAACAAGTACTTTTGAACAGAACCTCTTCCCAAAATTGTTTTTCTGTGATTGAAAAATGTCTTTCAAATGGAACCACTTAGCATAGCTCTGAACTGTATCCAGAATGGTCATAAACTGCTTCTCACAGGCTAATGGCCAAGATTTTAACTTCAGATATAAATGTAGTGGCAGATGCCAATACTTGAACACTGAAATCTGGCCTGATAATCTTAATTTTAAAAGGTTTGTTTCTTTGTTCTCATTTCTACTTGTAAAAATAAGGAGCATGTTTAAAGCAGAGTTCAGATGACAAATTCTTTGGGAAAACTCACGATGAAAACTCTATCCAACCCAGGCTTCTGGTCTGCCTCAATCTTATCGTAACTCGGACAGCTTGTAAGGGAGCCTTCTCCAGACTCCCTTACTCTTTATAAGCAACACACAAGTCAAGAGCCTGAATGCTAGCTTCAGTTCATTCACTCAAAACATCCCAGCTACATTCAATTTCACCACTTCTTTCACAACATCTCCAGCGGATCACCTTCAGCTCTTTCTCATGATGCCCTCCCTAAGACATACCACTCTCCTGTTTTGCCTTCCTCATAGCAAAATACTGCTACTGAGGTCATCGTTAACTATTCTTACAGTATCACTCTCAATAGCCTCGACTCCTCAACTGCACCAGTTCAAACTTCTTTCTCCAAAGATGTCTCATTCACTTAGGTTTTTTCTGACTCCCTCCATCCGACCTGCTTACCTTTACTGTCTCATTTGCCTAATTCACCCAGAAGTCTTTATGCCGAGAAATTCCAAGACTCAAGTAACTTACCAACACTTTCTTCAGAAACAGAGAACACTTGAACAAGATCAATTGAAGCCACTGATGTCAAACTTCCTCAATCAGAAAGCTGTTCAGCAGAGTTCCTTCTGCTTCATCAAACGCACCTGTTCTTTAACACTCTTCCTGCTTTTGGTAATTAGGCTGTTGAGTAAACAGCCTTTCACGGGACTTACTGCAAATTCAGAAGTCTGAACAGGGGGAGACACTGTAGATGGCTTAACAGGTAGAAATTGTCAGCAATAAATCAAGAAGGCAGGAGAGAGGGGGAAAATGCCTCTTGTATTATATCAGCCTGTTTATTCTTGTTTCACCTCAACATCAGGGACACATCTCCATAGCCAGCCATGCCACCTCGTTTCACCTTCACTCCATCGCAATTATGAGGGTACAAGTTAGGTTTTCAGAATTACTTAGGGCACCAAAGACTCAGCTTGTGCTGAAAGTTATTTTGATTTGGCATCTGACCCTCAATTATATTTCTGGTTAATACTCCTGATGCACTAAGAAAGAACTGCCCCAATTCTGTTGCACAAGCAATGCTTTCTCTGACAGAGTAACACTGGCCTGCCTTTAGATGACAAACAAAACAAGGACTTGGGTGCTTTGCAGCTAGTAAATCATGTAGCAAAGAAAGAGGTTTCAAAAAGGGATCCATCCTAAGGAAAAATCTATTTTCTTTATTTACTGCAGCTGTTACTGAGCTAATATGTCTGAGATAACAAGGATGAGAATTCCAGCACAGATGATAATTACTAGAAATAATTTGATCTGTTTCTCTATCCCTACTGGTAGACTATTTTGTTTCTTATACTTTTGGGGTTTGCACCACAATAGATCATAGGTAAGTTACTGATTAAGTCTGAGGTCCTAAAGACATTAAGTAATTCTAATAACTAGTAGTAGAAAATAATTGAACTCTTAGAATCTACCAATTAACATATAATTCATGTGATTCTTTTTGTTGTTATAATACAGTTTAATTTAAAGATAATCTTCTAATCCACTGTATTAAAAAGCAATTATGGCAAGAGTGCATTAACTAAGAATCGCTTGCACATCCCAGAGACATAACAGATCCAGGACTTTATTAGAAAACATTCACGTGGAGGTGACTGAACAACTGGGGAGGGAATCAGTTAATCCAGCTAATTATTTAATGCAATAGGATTTAACTTGCTAATGAAATTCACAAAGTTGTTGGATACTGAAAACATGCTGGCTTGTGAACACAAACCACAGCACTCACTATCACACAGATACTCTTCCCCTCATTTGGGGACACGGTATTGTGGTGTTGAATTGGTTATGTGCAGCAGCAATAGTGAGAAAGGCTTTCCAGAAACCCTCTCAGTGGAATTTAGAAACTTGAGATGCAGCAAGAAGAAACAGCAACCGTAATCAAGCCATCTTGTGCACGACACCAAGAAAGCTTCTGCAGGTTATCTCCTGGCCAGTATAAGATACCCGGAGACTTTTCAGGAAATCTGGAAACATTGTCTAAAGATTTAGACAGAAGTGTAGAATCCTCTCTAAATTGAATAAATCAGGGAAAACAGAGAAACCCACACAGACAGGACTCCATTGTTTTGGATGCTAAGAAGAGAGTCCGCTTTAAAATTAAAATCACATTTTCCCTTAGTACCTGAATATCCATAATTCAAATACTTAAGTCAGTGAAAACTGTTGAGTATTGGGCCTGAATGAACAGAAGTCATCAATGGCAAATTCGGGATTAGAACCTGAATCTGTTTTTCAGAACATTAATTCATCCCAGAAAACCTCCTTTTGAAATTCTCTTAGTGCTACGCGGATCAGTTCTCATCACATCGTCTGCCTCAACAGGATGCATGGAGTAAGACTTGAATTCCTCTGAAAGGCACGGGCATGTTACAAATGGTTAGCATCCTCCATTGCCTGTATATGCAACTCGTATACCCATTTGTCTTCTGCACAACTGTATTTCAATCTTAGTTTCATTAGTAACTTGTACTGTATTTGGATTAATTATTAAATGAAAAAGAATATCATTATATATGGCAAAGACGAAAAGCTTGCAAATGGAGCAGTATAATCCCCTCATTGAAGGTATTGTACTCTCTGCCTCTCAGAGTGTATTATAAATTCACACATGCTCAAGCACTGAAATTCTGCACCTGTATCTCGGTTAGGTAAAATAATGCCCCCTTTTTGGTATCTTCAAGCTGCAAGATTTAGGTGGTCTGAAAACAGAACGTGGCCCCAGCAGCTTTACATTATCTATTGATATTAGCTGTATCTCACTAATCTGCCCTATGGAAAGAGAGAAGTTTCCGTGTTTCAAAGTCAGATTTATCTGGGGAGCTGACTTTCATTGTTTAAAAGCCTGGCCTAAGTTGGAAGTATGACAATAATTAAAAGAAATCAAGTCTGAGTAGAGACTTGTTGATGTGTACTAATGATTGTTTCTTAAACTTCAGCTCACTGTGACTTTATAGTAAAGGCAAGCATAGAAACCTGAAACCATTCCAAATTAACCTGGTTTTATCTGGACCGGTAAATTATTTTTAAGTGTGTCATATCAATTAGGACAAATAAGCTGCTCAAATTGATTCTGGCAGAAGAGGAAAGTTCTGTTTGGAGGCCACAGGCATAAAAGATAAAGAAGTGGATCAAATTAAGCAAGCGGTCACTCGTGAAAGAACAAAATACAGGCAATGTTAGGAAAACAAACTACAGTTAAGTGAGTGGAGGCTACATTGGAGCTAGGCTCTGAACAACAGTGCAACAACAGTGCCAGGGATGGGATAGGAGAAATCCCATACTGGAAGAAATCAGAAGTTAATTTTTTCTTTATGAATGCCCCACAACTTTGTGGCTATGAACACTGTTGACACCAAAAGATGTAAAAAAAAAAAAATTAAGCAAATAAGCAATGAAAGATTAGTTCAGAATTAGGATTTTTATGTAGGTTAAAACAAAATGGGATGGCAATTAGAGGTAGCTGTGAGGCAGAGAGTACTGCAGACGGGTGTGCATCTACCTTCTAATTACTGCTGCTGGCTGGATGTAGGAGAAAGGCAACATGAGGAAAAAATACTCAAGAAGACACCTACATATGAGTGTGTTCTGAGACCGCTGACTCTGCCAGAATTCAAAGCTATTACCTGGTTAATACAGCTATTTTGGAGAGCATATCATTTGGTTCAGGGAGCAAAGACGAACTAGAGATAGCTGTATTCATAGCTGGAATGTGTCGCAGAGAGAGAGAGAAGAAAGATCCAAAATAGCAGTCAGCCGGGATCACCCACAGGGGACAGTGGGGTGCATTGTGTTTCCTCCAGAGACGATGGATAATTCCCATTGCATTAGATTTCTAGAGTGGAATGAGGAACTGCATTTTTGCTGATTGATACTAGTCATTAGAAAAGCAGCTAAGCAGAATCAGGAAAGAGTTAGGAAAAACAGCTTCCCAAGTAAGCGCAATGCGATCCTGAGATGAACCATGAATCTGTTTGCCCATATGTTCTTGCCATCACTTCACAATTTAGCATTCCAATTTCCCTCCCATCTATTCTGCAATTTCAAGACAAAACAAAACTAAGACAATGTTGTGAATACATCCAATATGCTTAAAAAGATTTTTTTTGCTCATCTTTTTTGTATGTGGCTGAACTTTATGAGCTGCATTTATATTGCCTCGTTTGCAGAGTCTGGGGCCAACCTGGATGTTTTTAAGTAAGAGTTACTCATTTAGCAGGAACAGGTAATTTACTGACTATCTGAATTGTTTAGGCAAATTCCCTGCAGTATCAAAGCTTTTGCTTCTTATACGCTTGTGCAGCTTATCTATTACTCTTTGAAATCCACACCTAGCATCTTTTACTGTGTTCTTGTGGATAGAAACCTATGGCTGGATTCAAAATTTACGACATCAGAGGCAAAACACCAACATCATCGAGTCCTGAAAGTCTTATCTTGCTGTTCCCACTACTGTTAAGCACCAAATTTCTGATCTTACGGACCTGATGGAGAATAAATTCGTGTTTTGTATTTGACTTATTTCTATGTTATTAAACCTTGTTTGTGCTACACTGGGGTGCGTGTAACAACGTGAACTTATTTCATGCCACAATGGATCATGTCATCAAAAGTCATTATTCCCATTGGAAATACTGCAGTTGCTTGCAGGGTCAGGAGCATATGATATTCCTCACTCAAGATCCTGTGATAGGAATGAAATTCATGGTAAATTGGTGGTTACATCTGGTCCTATACTGCGAAGATACACGCACTCAAAGACAAGCATGTCAATACTTTGTGTTTCTGTTTTTGCAAGATGATAGAGAAATTCAATTTTATTCAGCTATCTCCCAGTCACTTTCTCCAACTATGTCTCACCAGAACTTTTTTCACTTTTTATTGTAAAGATAAATTGCTTGGTGCCCTATCAAGGATACTTAGAATTTAAGAATAGAACCTATTAGTCTGTCATTCTTCCAGAGACACAGACCTTGAAGAGTCTGAAGTAGTCGTCTTTATGTGACAGCGTAATAAGGATGTCAGGCCCCTCCCTCCTCCCCCAGTCTGCTTGAATGACATTTTCCCCGGCAGGGCAAATTATTACACTTCAAAAGTTATAACGTGCAGGAAAACATACATCAGCCATCAGCATGATTTTCTAAAATGAAGCAATGTGGAAACCACATTCTTAATCAACTTCTGTAAACCAGCTCTCTTGTTCTTTCTAAAAAAAAAAAAAAAAATTTTGTTTTAAAAGTGCTTCGTAATGCTTTTACTGTGTAGCATTAGATTTGCTACTGAAGTGTGGAATATTTTCCTTCTTATGTTATTAAATTTCAAAGACATACTCCATAGGGCTTGTCTTAAGTCTGTCATCTGTGCAGCTAGTAAAGACTCTTAGCGCTTGGCCAGCTCCATCCCTCCACTTGGAACGCACCAGCAAATCAAGCAATGTAGCATCACCTCTCTTCGATGCAGGCTTTCAGCAGCATGCCAGAAAATGTTTGTATTTATTTCATCACGGCTTAGCTGGCTTTTGTCATCACTTGAGAGTTGTCTGTATCACTTAGCAAGAAAGAGACGTGCCCAGAGGGGTTATCTCCTTAGTGTCAGAGGAAGCACGATTATGTTATTTGATCACAGCAAAGAGAGCGGACGTTATCTTGCAAAGAATGGAAAAGAAAAAATGTTAGGGAACTTAACTAAGGCAAAATAATAAGAAGAGGAAAAAAAGAGACCAAAGAAAGAGGAAATTGAGATTAATATAAATAAGAGGAAAATTTTATAATTTTAAGGAATTAAAATTAAGGAGTAAGGAATATGAATCAAGAAAATGTTATGTCAATGGGAAAAGTAAACATGCTAGAAAAAATAAATTGAGATAAAAGGAAGAAATATGAAACAAACTCAGCAGATTCAACTTTAAAATAAGAAACAAGGTATCATTATTGATGTTCTCCTCCCCACTAGTACCTTCTATATTGTTTTCTAGTTGCGTGCAAAGAGACATATATAAATCATGGCCCATCAGTGAATTTCTGAAAAGAAAAGACAAACATCAGATCAGGGAGAAAACTGTACCATTTTCTGACTTGCTGAAGATGGGAAGCTTCACTTTCCAGTATTGCTAAGGACCTCATGAGAAGTTCAAGCTACAGAGCAAGCTGAAAACAGATGTCCTTGACAAGGATTTGTATCAACAAATAGGGAAAATACTCAAAGCACTTAGATGTCACTGACCTGCCCGTGTTCAGGGAAGTACTGACTCTACATACAAAGCAGTTCCCCCATTGGCATCAGGCACATGATGGAGAATCAGAAACTAGTTAAGAAATCCGTGAGCAATCCAAGAGTCCAGATTATATCAGAGACTTGCCACGAAAGGGCTGAGCCCAAGTTAGGAGTATTGCAAGTGAAATGGGAAGGTTTAGAATGGTATTAAAATGCATAGATCAAATCGGAACTTACAATGTCTCAGAGCCAATGCAGCAGAACAAGTCAACTGCAGCATCAACTAAGGACCTTAAAATCCCTCAGAACACAGCTGAATTAGACCGAGTAGATCCGGAAGCATCTTTGGGGAAAAATTAAGAGTATTGAATGGTGGATCCCACTGACTGAATGCAGAGATGTAGCTTATATGCATTTCAGAAGAACTGATCACTCACAGGAAAAACAAATGCTGGCTTTGCGACATGTTTGAAGTTGAGAAGGCGACTGGTAGTAGGTGGTAGTTTAAAGCACTGCCAGTTTCCTCATTAGCTCTCTTAGAAATAAAACAAACAGATATGACAGATGATGATGTCCCTATCACTGAGCAATAGTTTTTGCTACACAAATCATGTTATTTTCTGTTTAGAGGAGGCAGCGTTGTTGTATCATTAAAAGAATTGCTGACAGTTTCTGTTATTAATGATCCCAAATGTGCCTCCTGCCATCTGTGATGAGCAAAAGATAGTAGCAGGCAATGATCTGCATTGAAGTTAGCTTTCCTGACTACAACTTAATGAAAAGGCAGAATTTTTTGAAGACCAGATCTATTTTTTAGTGGCCCTTAAGAATGCTCTTGATATGAGTCATCTGCTCTGTAAAATATGGTAATTTCATAGGGAAGAGCCACTATTCTAAGGAGTAAAGATACAGGTTGCACTTATGAATGTATTTTCATTACAAGCAAGTTTGGTGGGAATTGAATTTTATATCAGTATAGCAAACCAGAACTAGGAGGTTTGGCAACCTTCAGAGAAATAGCCCGACTTTGAGGTATTGTGTCTGTTTGTGACAGGCTACAGTCTCTGTTCATTTCAATTAAGTGTTTGTCCAGTACACCAGGCATCTGCATAGTCCCAAACAGATGTGCTGGGAGATTACAGGGCTTCTCTCTGCCTCAACCTTCACTCGGAGGGCTTGTCGACATACCGCTTTTGCTATAACTGCAGTTTGGGCAGTGCTGGGGTTAAAAGTTTTCATTATATTTTTTTTCTTTTGCAATTTCAGTGTGCTTTTTTTTTCCTTTCTAGAAGGATATGTTAGTCCCAGATTTCTTGCATCAGCTGTCCAAAAATTTCAAAGAATCAACTTGAAAAACGATCAACAAACCAGAGCAAGCTGCAAAATGGCTTGTTTTTTTTTATAAATCAAGAGAACCCAACTGACTCGGTGCTTGATGATTGCTCTGAGCATTTCGGCAAGCACAATGGGAGAGAAAAGCATGTTCAGGACTGAATTTCACTGACAGGTCAAGTGCCAGCAAAGGTGGCTTTGCTGGCAGGCTAGTTAGATCTCAAAATTATCCAACATAATGAACACATATTCTCTTTCCATTCTAAACTGAAATTATAATCTATCTCTGAATAGAGAAGCTTCTCAATCCTCTAATTTACAGTCTGCTAAATACCTAAAATGTATTAAGCTTTAAAATGTTTGTAATGAGGTTCTTATCATGCTAAAAATTGTGTCTTTATAGAAACCTTCAGGTGCAACACTGCAAGCTGACAACTGGATTTGCATCTGCTTTGGTGGTTCTCATAACCAGCATTAAAGAAATTCGCTTTGGAACAGAAATAGATGAATGCCAAACTTTTCTTAAGTAAAAGAAACGGGGTCTTTGAAAGTGAAGATGAAGCAAGTTGGCCACTTTTTTTTTATCCTTCTCAAATAAACAATGCAAATAAAAGTATTTTTCACTGTTCATCTATGATGGAAGGATAAAACATCACTTTAGGGTCAAGTACAGTACACGAAAGTGAATTACTGACATTGCAGGAAACCCTGCCATCAGTTGCAGCAGACTGCACTCAAAAGACGGACCTTTTCTTAAATTACATTACGCTATTAATTTTCAAAGAAAAATCAGGGTTGTAACACTATGAAAAAAAATCCTCTAAGCTGTAAACAGTTTCTGTACTGAGGTATGCTTGACCCTGGAAAGAGCACAAAATGAACAAGGTGGGTGTGGGGGAGGAAAGGCAGCATAGCTATAAATGTTGCCTTAAACAAGCTCAATCTACATCTCTACTACAGCATTTGCATACCATGTTATTTTAATAATGAGCAATTCCTGAGAAACAAAAGCAACTCACGACAGGATAAGAACTGCAATAAAGAAATCCTTAAAAACATCAGGGTGTTTCTATTAAGATCAGATTTAAGATGGCCATTCTTTTAATTTTAATATTGCCAGCATAAAACGTAATTTAATGCAACAGAGCTTAGCTTTTATTTAGGCAGTTATCCTACCGGCTTAATATAATGGTAAAAAAAAGGTCAATATTTGTATTTAATCTATTCTAGTGCCAAATTAATTTAACAGTGCTCATGCTGAGTCCATCTGAGGGCAGGTGGATCTTTGGTTTCAGGATCTAGTCCCATGGCAACGTGACAAGATGTCTTGTATTGTACCAGAGGGATCCCTGAGCTTAGAACCTTGCCTCAGAGTTTCAGTGATGAAAAGATGTCAGCCCATCCCATGTCTATATGCAGATATATTCAGTTCTGATATTGGTATACTCTGCTGATTTTCAGCAGTGTCAAACCAGCATAGCACCAGTATAATAAGGAGGAGAATCAAGCCCTGATCCGTCTCTCTTATACGCATCTCAGCTCTCATCTGGAAACTCACAGACATGAAGGAGAAAGCCAGGGGATTCCTCCCAAGAGAAAAAAGGTCAATTACTGCTGCACAGCTAGCACTTTGCCATTAGATACTCCTTACAACAACCAGAAATAGAGGACAAGATCAGAAAAGGAAGAGATCAAACCAGTGCATATTCTCATTCATTTACATTAAGTAACTTTGTATCTGAGCATAAAGCCGGCTGCAGAATACTTGGGAAAAAAATCACTGGAAGGCAGATTTGTTCACAGTTCTCATCTCATGGTCCTTTTGCATACAAAATTCCCATTAACTTGTGCATTTGAAACACAGACAGGATTCTACACAAATTTGCCCAGGCATCCTGAATGTATATTCATTTAGATACCAGAGTAAAAACCAGTCAGGCACTGCATACTTGTCTGTAAGGACACTTCAAAAATACAATCCAAATTCTCTTTTAAAAATGGTATTTGAAATTTCATGTCCACACTGGGAGAGAGAGGTTTTCCAGGCAATTTAGAACTACTACTACTTCCAGGTAGATAGGAATCAACCCATCCATTCAGCCATCCAAATATTAAACAAAAGAATGGCTGTTGTCCAAAGCCTGGTTTCTGATAGCTGCAGAAGAGCTGTCATTACTCACAGATTTATATTCTGTAGTATCCTAGCAGCAGATGCTGCTGTTGCTGACAGGATCTACAGCACAGGTCTACAGATGGATGAGAGTGCCTTTCTGCTGTGGCACCGGAGAGACTTGTCAAGTGCTCAAAAGCATCTGTAGGAAGCTGCAAGACAGAAGATTGCTTCTCATTCAAATGGCATAAACACCCCACATGGAGACACAGAGAGAGAAAAACATGGGCTGGGAAGAAGTGTACAGAGTAAATAATTAAGAAAGTACAATGCTGGGAAAATGAAGCTTTGGAGAAAGCAAGAGAAATCTGCGTGTTCATTGAAATGAGAAACGTGACGTTTAAATGGCCCTGTAAGCTTCTACGAGCAGTCATGGTAGGTTTGTTGTTATTGTGTTTAAGGGATTTCAGCCTCATACTTCAGGACATAAGGCAGTTGCTACCTGCTTGAGGTTGGCCTAAACCACCCCCACTCCCCCAGCACGTTATTGCTAAATTATCCTTTATGGGGTTTTAAACCATTTTCTGAAGCATCTGGCCTTGGCTCCTGTCAAAGGCAAGACATCTTAGCAACTGCAAATGAACCATTGCTCTGATGTGTTATGACAATCTCTGTGTTCCTACAAATGTCTAGATTAAACTTGATTTTGATTTCAGCTAAACGGTTCACTTTACAAAAATAGCTCATAGAAATAACCAATGGAAAAAAGAGAGGACAGTAACCTGCCCAGAATATTTCGCGACTATGATACCTAAAATATAGTATCAAGGGCTTTACCTAGAAATTGTTTTAATAAGAATCGTATTATACCGTACAATGTAATGTCAGGCAATAGGTATTCCCAGTCAACTGACAACCCATCACACCGGATTGAGGAGATTAGTTTGATGCCTGTTTAGTTGCTCTGATGGTGCATTGTGACAAACCCTCTAAAAGGTTAACCTGAATTGCAACAGTTCTTGATAGTAAAGAAAACATTAACTAGATGAATGCTAACTTAGTGAGGCTGACAGTGCCAAAAGAGTTCCTCTCAAGAACAATGAAAAATTATCCCTGGGGTTTAAGCTAAAAAAGGGCACTGAATGAGTTCAGAAAAAGTGAAAACTCTTTTGATTTTAAATCCTTGTAAAGCAAAGTCAAGTTGAAGCTGTGACCTTAATGTGAATGGAAGTTTCATTTCAAATCCCTCACAGCCTATAATGTTCTAATTTTAAAGGTTAAACAAACAGTAGAGGAACAAGTTGATTAACCCTTGTCTTTCCCTCTCCCAAACTCCAAACCAACTAAACCTAAACCAGCTAAACTAGTTGGAGGTAAAATTTAACGTGGTAGCTGACAGCTGGTGGAAATGTTGATGGAGGAGGAAGATCAAGAAAACAGGAACTCTACCAAACTTGAAAATGATGTCTTAGAAGACTTCACTCATCTTAAACTTCTGGCATCAGCCATTTCATAAAAGAGAGAGAGGGAAGAGTCCTTGTTGGAGAACTCTTTAACATACACGAACGTATGATGAAAATATCTTGTTCCCCTTTGCCAGTCTGGTCTATCAGAATAAACAATTCCCAATCCAAAGCAATTTCCTCCTCCTATTTTATCAAAATGCTTTTTACAAATACTTTTTTTATCAAAATACTTTTTACAACATGCTGGATAAGATCATTTACAGATCTCCTGAGTCCTTTTTTCCCCTTGCAAAACCTGGGAGTTATAGCTCCCTTCAATGCAGAAGAGAAGACTTATGCTAATTAGATTCACTTCTTTTTGGGAAAGGGGAACGTTCTTCTGTCCTGGTGTTTTCATTACAGCATCACAAGCTCTCATCTTCTTCGCAAAGCAAGAAACACAAATGACCTTTTCTATGTATGTATGAATTGCCAGACAGCACGGATAAAGATCCACAGGTTCAAAAGACACACAGGACATACATAGAAGAAGGAAGAAATATTTCACTATAACATAACTAAAGGTATATAAATTTTCAGCATATGGATATTTTCATCAGCTTCCAGTGAAGGAATGGCTTTCAAGAAGCTATCCATATGTGAAAAGTTAAGCATGCGCCTCACTGTGTGGAGATAGATCAGAAGGACAGATGACTTATTATTGCTCTGGTTCTCTTAATTGCATCCCCAACAGGCTGCCACTCTTTCTCTCTCTCTCTCCCCTCCTCTCCCTCTCCATGCAGCCACTGACTGGCGTGCAACCTCTCTCTTTATTTATGTCATCTCTAAATTTGCATCACATGAAGCTGAACGACCAGTTTTGGAGATCTGATGACTTCCCATCTATCATCAACTTATCCTGGTTTCTTCTTCTCCAGAGGAAAGGCCATACAATAAGGGGAATGACACAAAATTACTGTCTTCCAACCCCAAGAAAGGAACAAAGTTTTTCTCACAGAGCTTAGGTTCAACATGGCATCAATGCAAGGCAGATCTCCAGCTCAAGGAGATTCATGGTTTTGCCATCAATAAAGGAAGACAAATTGACTTGCTCCTGTCTGAATTTTTTCCCCTAGATGCTCTCCCTAATGAATGCAGCAGGAATCACAGCCCTCCACTGCATAAAAATTAATGACCTCTGCAATATTCCTCTAAACTTGAGCAAGGAAGTGCTAGGTGGTTATGCATATGACCCAGTTTGATGAAGCTGCTTATCTAAAGCTCTGGGAACCTTCAGCATCAAAGTCTAACAACAGAATAAATAACCAGAAACCACAGCCACAACAGAAGAGCCAACAGCATAGAAATGCTTCTCGGAAGACTTCAATACCCTCCATTGCAGCTGAGAACTGTAAGAAATATTTTTTTTTAAGCTGGCTAACATTGGAAAATCACATCCTAAGGGATGAAAGGGTTGATACATAATGTCTCAGTAAGGTTTCAGGTTTAGAACTGAACTTCTGAGTCAATTTGCACGGGGACAGGAAACATTATGGCATATGGGATAGTTAAGCACTCCACCCTTGTTGCAGACATTCAGCAAGAGGCAAAAGACATAATTATCAACACCATCTTGACAATTCAGGAAAAAACTCTAAGGGAAACTCAGTATTTTAAGGTCCATTAAGAATAAGTTGGAAATCTCATCACATCAAGCCTTCAAGATCGTGCAATATGTCCACAGTTAAGTCCCATGGCTGTCATCAGGGAAAAGCTGCTACAGCACTAAAGGCTTCTGTGTCCGTAACAATTTGCAATAGAATAAACAGAAATATGCTAGATTTTGTAACCAGCTGACTAGAACAGCAATGTGGGTAAGAGAAGGGAGTACAGTTTCCACAAACCGGCAAGGAAGAAACATTATGTCAACAGTCACAACCTGAACAAAAGGAGAAATCATATAGCCATCAAGGCAAGAAAGAAGTTTCAGCACTCATTAGGAAGCTTGGCCAACTGCCCTGTGAGCACTGTGCCTTTGCATCTATTCAACACATTCCTCTTCCGTGAATCTCCTTTTGAAAATGCCCGTCTGCCAAAGAAACTTATCTGTCACTGAGGACATCCCTTCACTCTTACTGCTGAAAAAACGTTTCCATTAGAAATGCAAAACCAACAGGCAAATGTTAAAAAAGGGTTATTTACATCACTAGAAGCAATTCCACATGATTTTAGATTTTCTGTCTGCATTATGTCTTATGTCCTGGTATTAAAGCTGCTAAATTAGTTTAGAATCCTGTCCATTGACTGCAGAACTACTCATAATTTAATCTTCGTAATAACATTAAGAGTGCAGTAGTGTCCTTCCAAACTAGGGGTAGGGTGATCTATTAGCATTTCAAGCGTGTTTTCATGCAGGGTTACAGATAACAATATAAACAAATTCTATAAGGTATGAGTAGTTTCAATAAGTTATTTACTGAAATCTGAAAATAGAACCACTGCCTCATCAAAGGTATAGTTTAGGCTTTTTAGGAGACTTCCGCAGAATTTATTAGAGATGAAATAAAAAGTGTTCTGTAAAAGCATAATGGGGTTCTGTAGAAATTATTCCGAAATCCTGCTGTGGTGAGCAGAGAATAATTTTTACTCTGCGTAATTGTAAAAACAGTGAAATGAATAGAGTCTTAAGGGGCAGATACTTGGCATTGGCTAAGTGAAAGCAGGATTAGTCTACCTGCTGTGAATCAGGAGCTGCAGGTTTCCGTGAGTGCATTCACAAACTTCACAGAAAAATGAATGCGTGTTTACCTTCCTTGCGTTCATTCTGGGGTGATCTATTAAGTGAAAACTGAATGAAGAGAGAAGTGCTTACAGTCCAACAAAGACTACATATATATCCAACTATCTCCTTACTTTATTTTCAATTACTTTCACTTTCAGATATTTAACCCCACTACACACAAACTCTATTATACAAGCAAATATAAGCTCTTGTGAACAAACTTTTCTGAAATAGAATGATACAACTCTTCCTAAGTAAGTCTGAAGTGTCTTTTTTTGGAACACTGCTTGTGAGGATCTTGCGTAAGTAATAAAAACAGGACACATTTTTCTGCCTTTTAAGAGGTTTCTATGCCAGACTAACTCCAGGGGTGAAGCATGTGCATTTAAAAGTCTACTCTATGTTGGAATCACTATGCACAAGTAAATATTAAAAAGTAGTGAAAATAAGCCAGAAGTTAGGATGAGATATAGGTAGAAATTTTTTAAATTAGTTGGTTCCGATAGTTATGACACATCAAGAAAAAATAGGCAGAAGAGCACCATATAGATAGATTTGGGATAAGGACTAAAGCACATGTTTTAGTTTTCATGTGGTGTCAAACACTCATATTGAAAGTAGACTAAGAAGTATTATTTACTGTTTCTACTGGCCATGTCCATTTCTTATCACTTGCAACAGAGAACAAAGTAACAAAATCTATTGCATCACTTCAAGGTAGAAATTACATATGTGTAAATGTATTTTTCCATAAACGACTCCTAGCATGTTTGAAACAATAAATAATCTCTTTTTTTCATCTATTTCTATCTCCTTTTAATGTCCTATTTAGATATCTTAGCAATACTTCTTTTCTTTTTTAACCCAGGCTAAGAAAGAGTCCAGGATTTAAAAGGCGTTGTTGGCCTTGCCGACAGCCCTAAGGGACCTCACTGTGGATAGCAGGAGATGAGCATGCAGCCAGGAATGATATCCCTTCTCTCATGACCTCCAGTTCTCTTGACAGACAAAACACCTCACAGAGTTGTAAGATAAAGGTCTGGGATGATTTTTGAGGCGACAAATATTCTGAAAGTAATTTTTATATTCTTTTTAATGGTATAAAAAAAGGGACAGCAGCAATACTAGTGCTATAAATGACTTTGTGAAGAATCTCTCCTGATCTTCACACCCCAGACTCTCTGTCACAGACACAAGTCTAATGTTTTCATTCATCATCTCAGTGTAGATAAAAATGATCCATTTTTTGAGGAGCTTATTGTCTTTGGATTACTTCTTCTAAACACATAACCTTATCTATTCAAGGTGGATGCCTGGCTCAACCATGACCTTATCAATCTCATTAAGTCTTGAATGAATTTTCTCAAATTTTCTTATCAATCAAGGTAATTGCTTCTTGCAGGAAATCCAATCTTCTGTTAGCCACATCATTACCTCGTGATCAAAGTCCTCAAACTCTGTGTAAGCTGGAATAACTCAAATCACCCAAGAGAACAGAAAAGCCTAAATTTATAAACAAATCTCCACATGTCATTTCCATTTCAGCAGCTATTCCCCAGCTTGTCAGATACCTTGAACTATTTTTAAGAATTAAAAATACTTTTATATCAGGCTTTAGAGTTATAACAGGTGTTACCATCCTTGCAAAAGTTGTGTAAGATGAGAAGAACATGAAAAGAAGAAAGAATTAAAAAATCTCTGGAAGAAGTGGATTTTAAGCAGGAACCTGAATAGTACGGCAGTTAAAATGGTAAGAATATAAGAAAATCCATATAGATGCAGCCAAACATCCATTTAATCTCATCCTCCCTCATTGGGAAAGAGTATAAGAACAGGGCAGGAACATAGCAATACTTCCTCAGAGTGGTTTCCCCACCATCAGCAACATGCAGCTTTTCTGAGCCTGGGCAGCCTGGTTATATTTAACAGCCCACACCTGATTTTGCTGTTGTGATTCCATCCAGCTGACTGGAACCTACACAAGCTTTTAGCACATAAAATATCTCCATCTCTATGTTCCCCATGGGTGGCTTGGCTTGGATGCCAATCTAATTCAGGCCAGAGATAAAATGCTTAACTTTAAAATACGGGAATGTAATTAAAGATGATTGCGAAGACAAGTTTGGGGGGTGGCTGGGAGCAAGTAAGGAAACTTGCTGTTCTGTTGATACAGATCATAGTCAGAAAGATTTACCAAGAGGTGCCCTACTTTTAGAGAGACTACATGTGTTCTTCTTCTACCAACGCAACAGCTCTCATGCTGTGGAGACTGGTGTTATGTGCTAATAATTCTGAGCTTTTATGAATGAAAAATAATTATTTCATGCACAAAAATAAATCAGTATTTCCAGTACCAAATGATATTTTAACCAATATATTATCTCTGATCTTTATTTTCAACATTTGAGGAAAAAAAACTATATAGAAAACTACCTTATCTAGGTAGAAGTCCCTGTCCTATTAAGTTGGTGGGAATACCATCATTAATTTCAGTGCAGCCAAGATTTTTGTTAGTGGTGTGTTGTAGTGAAGCTGGTGGGAAATCTTAAGAGTCCCTGAACAAAATCAGCAAATTCCTGCTCACAGACAAATCTGAGGTGCACATGCTCACAAACAAGTGTACATATTAAGTAAATCCTTTAACTGTTTGGCTTTATGTATATATGGACTTTCTACAATCTTCAGTGTAAGAAAACACACAACCCAGCCAACAGCGTATCTCTATGCCTTCCAATTCACCCCAATTAACAGTTACACAACTCTTGGGGCTGTTGGTGTTCTCTGCAAAAGAGGGACACTGCATGATGATATCAAATGTGCTTAAGACAAACTCTGCTTTCTCAGGAAGACTATGTTTAAACTTTTTCTCCTGTCCTGTTCCACACAACTCAAGTAATTAATCATATTGTAAACCTTATTTAGCACTACAGTAAGTACTTCTCAGTCTGTTAAGCTGCAGATTAATTTTCCTCCTACCTTAAGTCCATTACGCTATTGGAGTGGTTACTTTTCTTCTGTTTCCAAACTTTCTAGCTTAATAGAATAACTCAAATTGAATGCATGAGATGTAAAGGTGCTTCCCAGTGGTTACAGTATTTTTGGCTAGTATTTGATTAACACTAGCACTTCTGATCACAACTAATTCATACTCATTCACAGAACTTACCGGGAAACACTGAGTTAGTGCCCAGCTGCAACAGAGAGAAACTTGCAGAGGACGTGTGTGAAACCACTGCCTCGAGCAATCTCTGATGCCGCACAGTGAGCCAAAAGGACCATACATTTACATGCTGAGCAAAGATATCCACAGCTCGAAGGTAACATGGGTTTTTGCTTGTTTGGAAGAATTACAATTCCAGGTCTTCTGGAAAAGACTCAGAAAAGACCTAAGGCACATCTAGGTCCTAAGACGGACTCTGCTCAGTGTGAAGCAGGAAAGTGTTGTACCTCTTGCAAGGACTGTCTGGCACTAGACTTGTCAAGACACCATGGCCAGTTGGCATCACCACTAGACTTTGGCACATCCAGATAGAGACCCCACCTCTACTCTGGAAACTGTCATATATTGCAAGCCTAACGATTTGTAATTACAGTCAGATTTGTGTTATTTTGTTCCCCGACCCCACAAGAAACCTAACACTATGACTGAAACAGAATAATCACTTTTATGGAGGCTTTTGTAAAAAGATCGCTAAGAAGAACAGAAAATATGTTACCACCAGAGAATTGTGGCTAGCAGCCAGAGGACTGAAGAACAAGAAAATGACTGTGATTGTACTTTACAGTTCACCTCTTAGACAAAAACAAGGAACCCAAGGAACCCAAGGACAAGAGCAACACAGAAAAGAAGATGCACAAGTGAGCTACACAAAGTCACCAGACACTTTATTTTCCCTTTTATGTGACCTAAATCTTTCCCTTTTTTCTGTTGCTCTGGTCTCATAAGGAAAATAAATGCTGGATTCCCAGATAGCCTGCACTTGCACACTGACTATATTTAAGCCTGAAAAAGATTTTTGGCTGACTGCAAAATTTCTAAAGACATGTTTTGCATCAAAAATAAGACAAAGGCAACCACAAGGTTTTCACCTTTTCAGAAGTGGAATTCTCCACAGTCAGTGCCCATTCAAAGCAGGAAACAACAGCTCCTACATAGCTCTTGAGAGCATGGGGAGTCCTTACAGAAAGCATTTTAATACTGCTAACTAGGACGAGCCAGTCATTAGCAATAAACTTAACATGAGATAAACAGCTGATGGAAAAATCAGAATAAAGTAAGATCCCAACATGCAATAATGCGGTAGCTTTTGTAAGTGGAAGGAAAAGATGTTGTGGATGCATTAGTGCTGTGAAAAATATTCACAAATTACTATTACTTACATAGAAGATACTCACAAAATGAGCTTCAGTTTTCTCTCTCTCTTCTCTCTATAGCTAAAGGTCAAAGACGGGCCTCTCTAGACAACACGCTAGAGAAGTCTAACCTCAGGGCTTTAATGTCCTCCAGCAAAACTGATCTCTCTCCATGAGCCTAAAAATGGATCGAAGGGAGTTTCGCCTTCCAAACTCGAGCTTAGCTCACGCAACCTCACATAGCGGAAGCCTAAAAAGCTCCTTCTGGAGATGTCTAATCCATTCTGATAGGCATCTCACATGCCTACATTAATGACAGGATCTCAAGAAATGATACCATTATACAGTGAGAGCTGTATTTTATCAATTGTATTAGGCTAGTTAGTCTATGTGCTGGTATCTCCCCCAGGGACCCCAATCAATGATCAGGGCTCTATTCAGCACTGAAATGTGTTATTATATAATCAGAGTAGGATCCCACTAAACTGTCACACCATTACTATATGCCGAGAACATACTGTTGACATTTAAGATTGGGAAATTAATATCTTAATTTTTTAAAATGACTATAGCAGTGTGTTTACAGATGCGGAATTAAGCCTTTGCTCTATTATTCATGAACACTGTTGCTACTGATGTGGAAGTCTCATGCACTAATTGAGTTTAAAGGTTACGGTGCACCCTTC
This sequence comes from Steatornis caripensis, assembly GCA_013398225.1. Taxonomy (NCBI): domain Eukaryota; kingdom Metazoa; phylum Chordata; class Aves; order Caprimulgiformes; family Steatornithidae; genus Steatornis; species Steatornis caripensis. The sequence goes on along the minus strand of VZSC01000719.1, from coordinate 254,228 downwards.
CAGATGCAGTGGCTCTTTTAATCAGCAAAACAAATAATGCAGCACATTCATTAACAAGATTTTAAAAATCTTTTTGGATGACAGACAGAACTCAAGCATTAAAAATATTCACTTGAAATTTCCTTTTTCTAATGCTTAATGTTCCTTGCCTACAGGTATGGAATTCTCTGTAAAGCTAATTCCATGGTAAAAATAAATATAAAACTATTGCTAAATAAATGATTGCTTGTTGCTCATGCATCATATAATTAATACCATGATGTGATCTAACATGTTAAGGAAATAAGAATTTGCCATCAGCAGGCTGAAAGAAATTTGTTTATTAGTTTACTGTGATTCAATTTATGAGAATGTGCTTCATTGATCTTTGCAAAAGAACTTTAATTGGAAATGAATATCACAATCTATTTACCACACCACTAAACCCAGCCTGCTACAGTTCATTAAAACTACACCTGCTACTTAATTTTCCAATAAGAGAAAAACTTTGAATTAATACAATAAGAAGCAGTTAGAAAGTAGGCTCAGTAGGCCACTGTTTTAATCAAGGTGTTCCTTGTATGCCCTTATGAAATTCTGCTAGGAGCTGATTGGGATTTTGTGTAGCATTTACATCAGAGCTTGAATTCAGACACTGTGCATTTTGATTACCACTTTCAATATGCAAAGTCATTCTTCCTTTGCCTGAAAGATCTAAAATTTAAAGCCAGCATACAGATTCAGAAGAAACATTTGAACGCTTTGGACCACTGATGCTCCTGCCCTAAAGCAAGGGCAGAAAGACCAAAATGAGCCTTTTCCAGCTTTTGTGTTATCTCTGGAAATTCAGCCTGGGGGGCAGTGTCTTGTGTCCCTACAGAAGCGAATCGAGGAAGAGACTGGGGTATAATACCCCCATGTCCTCATCCCTATATTTAAGCAAGAGTCAGAGGAATCCTAAAGGTCTTGGAGTCTCTAGAAAATGTATTGTTTGTGAGCTTTTCCCAAGGACATATGTCACATCTGCCACCTTTATTACTAGGTGGGGCAAGGGGTCCCTTTTAGCTGGCTGATTAGAGATGAAGAATTACCTTGGTCCATGTTTTGTGATAACACTGTGACAGAATCCAGGATAGAGGCCCCTCTGCCAAAAGACAGAAGAAAATAAAGCAAAATCATTACCAGGTTAACCTGGCTTAATGTCAGGTGAACCATTCCTCTGAGCCCCAGCAGATCCTCATGGCTCAATTCAGATTTATAAACACTTACAGTTTGTCAGAAAGGCTAAACTCATCACAATGTTGCATGGCGGCCCATGACTAATTGCAAAGTCAGAGTTGTTATCCTTAGCATTTAATGCAACAGGACAGCAGGAAGCACACAGGATGAGTTGAAAGGAGAAAGGTTGAGCCCCAGTGACTATGAACGTGTCATGAGCAGCTACCACTAAAATCTGCTGCAACGAGCACCCCACCTCCCCGAAGAATCAGCAGGAGCCAGCATGGCTTGTCAGTGTAACGCAAAGCACCCCGCCATGCAGCATCAGTACCCACTTACTCAGCCATGTGAAGTTATGGACACTGAACATACTTTACCTTAGAGATGAATGAAAAAATCACTAGGGATAACAAAATGTTGACTTGGATATATCTGACAATTTTTCATTAGTGCTTCACTGGAGTCTCTTGTATTCCACATATCTGTGAAAACAGCAACAAACACCTAACTGGGCTAGGACTGGGAGATTTTTCCCCAAAATAATCATCACACTCACAAGTAGCCTTCTGCCCCCTTCTTCCCACTGGTCAGTCATTTCTGTGCTCAAGATTTGGTCTTGATTTAGTAAAGTTCCTCAACAGTGAGCTTACTAAAAATATATAGCTCTTCCTGATGTAATATGTTTATCCTGATTAAAAAACAAGATCACAGCGACACACTGTAGTCTCTTTCTGAAAGCCTTTTTCATTTTAACACAGTGTCTAATTAATAGCATTCTTTTAACATGATTATCTTTTGTGTAATATTTTAAGAGCTTCTGAAAAATTAATTCTTTTACAGGTTATACTCAGATCGTTGCAATTTTTCATTAAAGATGTTTTGCGGGGTCAAGTTCTGATCCTGCATTTTGCAAAAATAGAAGTCACTAACTACTGCAGAATCGTCACAGATTTATCACGTCAAGAAAACATGGTATTGTAAAGCCTCATTGGGAACTTTGCCCTCTGTGTAGTCAGATCGCCTCTGACCGAATTATTTTTTTCCTCTAGAAACACCCATTTGTCAAAATTGAAACTTCTCCCCTAAATGAAGAGGCTTCAGGTGATTTTCCAGGCCTGGAAAAATGTTGGAAAAAAATTAGGAATGGCCAGAATGTTCTTTCTAAGATCTTTGGGATGAGAAATCTCAAAGGGAGGTTTGCTTAAAACTGCTCTTAATTTTGAAATTTAATTTCACATCTGTTTCCAAAAAGGTGAAATATAAAATGAAAAAGAATGATGCTTGCAATGAAATATCTTGACGATATAAAGAATAAATATCTTGAAAATATCAAAAGTAAGTATTTTCACTGGTCACATGATTTTTTTCCCCGCCTGTATGCTAATGTATGAAAACTGTCTGATCACCTTTTATCTCAGCTGGAAATATTCTTACAGGAAGGGATGAAGGGTTTCCATTTAGGTCTATTCTCCACCTTGTGAAGAGAGGGCTTTTCAGTGAGTACTTAAGCATGAAACGCAGGAGTGCGGACAACATGGCCAGACACTTTGGAAGATCTGCTGAGGATGGAGGCAGCCCAGTGGTCTGTGTGACGAGCTGCGCTAATGCTTCACGGCATCAAAGATGAAGGAAAGCCCTTTAGTAGGGCCCATTTTTTCTGACTTTCTGCATGGGCCTATGAGTTGGACCATTACATTAATTTTCCTGCACTTAAATTGTTCCCTGCTTGCTTGTGAAAGTATGATTAATATTCTTCAGGAATCTGTTATTAATTCTTCATTACAGTGTAGTCACACAAAAAGCAAGGGGAATATTATGTCTGGCTTGTTGCACCTCACCAACCATTTCAATAAATATCTTAAAGAACAGAGGGTATGCAGAGAATGAAGAGCACTGAGGACTGCTTACATTCCATGCACTGCAAAATAGATCACCAGTGTGTCTGATTTAATAAAAAAAAAGTACAGAGCAGAGTTAAATCACAGAGTTTGATGTTGAAAAGTACACTACTGTGAATGTACCTTAATATATTCAGCACTGAGATGGATATGTATTATATATGTTATTTATTTTAGCTGCACAAAGGCAAAAAGGTGGCTTTTATATGCTATACTGTTATAATAAATATCGTGGTTCCAAAACAAAATTATGAATGGTATTAAAAATGAAGTACACCCACAACACACAACCTGTAAATAAAGACTATCCTATGGGGGGAAAAAGAGCTAAAAGAATTCACCAGTGAATAAATACAACACAAAATAATTACAGGCTCTTGTGTTTTTCAGCCAGGGTACAATCACACAGTTTACTCAAAAGTCTTCTAATATCCTCTGGGTACATACTGCATTTATGAGAAAGCTTTCTATTGTGAGCTCTCTCTCTTCCCGGCCTGGCCCTTCATGCTCTTTAAATGTACTTTTGGGAAAAAGTCTGCACTTGAAAGGGGATGGAGCAGAATCTTGGAGAAATAATTGGCTTTTTGAAGTTCTAATTTTGATTGTTTTCCCTTTCCCAGATCCTCCAGTCTAAATTCCATTGATGTTCATAGTTATTTTTCAGTTCACCCTGACTGGCCTTGGACCTCATCATTTTTTTCTAGGTCCCAAATTTATTTATTTATTATCTTTTCCTGGCTATTAAACAGAGGAAAAATATTAATAACTAATTTATGCTAAGTTATCGCCTTACTATTTTCAGTTAAGATAATTTCGCAAATCAGTCATTTTAATGATACTGTACTACCATGGTACTCAAAGTATGTGTGATCACACATATTTAGTGCCACCTGTGCTCACTTCCCCCCGTTATGTATCTCCTGACAACATGAAAAGATAAAAAGACAGGAAGAGCCAATTTTGCGAAGTCATAATCGTTATTCCTAACTTTAAGGGAGCAGTAAGTCTGAAGTAACATGACATTATGAGTGGACTGCAGCACAGTGTGTTAATGCCAACTAATTAGCGTTGCAGCTATTCCACCAACAAGTTAGATGAGATCTGGTCCTGTCTTTTTTTTCCCTGCAGGTCACAGATATTCATCAAAAACACTGAGTTTTGGGGGATATGTAAGTATTTATATATAGTACTTTGACTCTTTCTTTATTGTGAGACTTCTATAAGATGGGGAAAATTCATATTGGAAATCCAGTTAAAACCAAAGTCAGAGAGACCTTTCATAGAGATTCTTTACTTTAAAAGGACCCAATACAGTATCTTAAATCCATTTGTCATTGATACAAACGGATTTGCTGCTTTCTTACTTTGATCAGTTGGAATTTTGTAGTTTGTGCGGGAGTTAAGCTTTCCAAAGCCAAAAAAAGGGCTGCTACAGGTTGTGTCTGTGGAAGCGCCAGCTAGCGACAATGATAAAATTTGACTGATTTGCTAAACAATGAAATCAAAGCTTGCTTTGTTCAGAGCATTACCACATTTTCTTTTGAGTGTGTACTTATTAGAGAAGGTGCACTTTATAAAAAAACCCCAAACAATAGAATAAAGCTATTGGGCTTGAGATCGTGGGGATATTGAATTAAAACCAGGCTCACTGAGTTAACCAGTAACAGAAGTTTGTATTAAGACACATTTTAAAGCAGTCTTGGGATGCAAAAATAAACTGTCTAGATGTGAATCTGAATCAGCTCAAGATTACTGTTATTATTATAGAGAAAGCTGAAGCTTTATGAATGAAAGTAGACCGGCTGATTTAAGGTACAGGACTGGATATAGCACCAGTCTCAGAGTGAAAAGGATAAAGCCAGCTTGCTCCCTTGACACAAATTACATGCGTTGAAGTGGATTACAGAAGACACACATTCTAATGAAAACTACTACAGAGAGTGAATGCTCCTGAGATGACAATGAGATGAGAATTTGTTCTCCAAACTCCAGTCTCCAAACCTCTCTTCCTCCCAGCGCCTTGGCGCTCCTAAGAGCTCTCAATTACTCCTTTTCAGTAGATATTTGCTGTCTCATTTCCCTCATGCTCAACATTTACCTGCTTCAGCTCCTCTTTGTTCCCTTAATGTTGGATTAAACTTTATTTCCTTCCCCCTCAATAACTAACCTCATCTTCAAACACGACCTCCAGCCTTTGCCTTCCTTGCAGCGGGAACCTTGCAAGTCAAAGTACTATGTGAAAAGGAGGAGTTTCATCGAAGCTTTTATTGATGCACACTTCCCAACGCACATAATGCAGTGCCCAGGGAAGCAGCGAGGCCAGGTTGGACCACGGCTAGGTGAAAGGTTCTTCTCACAAGCAACAAGACACCCTGACTTTTCCTTCCAGTCTCTTGCCATCATACAAATTAGCGATGGAAGGTAAAAGTTCAAGCTTAAACTGTGTAAAAATGGATGTCCTGAAAGATGAACACTGACCACTTCAGAACATGGAAGAAATAGAATGTGGTCTTGATCTTTATTATGCGTCATTTTAAAGAAACCTTTAATCTTCATAACCACGTATGAAAACTCCTACAGTATCACATATCAAAGGTGAAGTAAATCTCACTCTACTTGAGCTATCTACAGATTATATGTCTAGATTATACTTGTGATTTAATTAAACTATTTTTGGATGAGATGAATTATCATTCAGAAAACTGCTCTTTATCTCTCCAGAGACCACAGAGGGAGCATCTTCTAGATGATTAGAGTCAGTTGAGATGGAGTCTTTCACAGACAGATGAACAAACCATACAAACTGTACAAACTAGGAAGATGTAATGCCGGATTCTCAACTGAAACATGTTGGCTATTATTTGCAAACGACTGACTTTGTTTAAACATATTTAAACAATAGAATGTAGTTAGAAAAGCAATTTCTATTGTTTCTTTGAAGCATCAATGTTAATTTGGTAAATTTTGGAGAAGCAGTCATATATAAATTGGAATTGTCTCTAAACATAAAGACACACCTTTACAACTATTTTTTCTCACAAGATGCATAGTTCACAGGAAAAAAATTGAGGAAATGTACTTACAGCTGACATGAAAATATAATAGAGATCCAACAATACAAAAAAGCAATAGAGCTTTGATAAAAGAGTATAGTGAACACAATCCAGAAATTTTCATTCATCAGATTGGTCTGAATTTGAATAAACTGCAAAGGTTTTGATCTGACTCTGGAAAGACTGTAAAATTGTTACTTCATCCAGTATATATACTAGAGAAGGTTTTTCTTATAATTTAAATGAGCTCACAGTATAGAGAAAGAGTAAGAAAATTCTAATTCAAAATCAAATCAGAATAGATACAGGGACCATGAAAATTTGGATTCATATTGCATAGTCTGGGTCTGCACAGATGTAACAAAGATTCAAAGCAACTCCAGTTACAGCTAATCAACAGGGATATGTTCAATTTGAAAGGGCCTGATTCCTCATATTGAATTAACAGTCTTCCTTTACAGAAAGCCCCTCCTAAATCAATGAGTCTACTCTTGAAGTACAAACATCACATCCACTGTTCCTTATGCATTAATATAAACACATCACAGATGTCTGGTAAAGATAGTCCCTACCATCTGCAGCTGCACAGTATTGAGTAGTTGTCATCCTAATATTGATTACTGGTTATATTACAGATGCAGATTACAGGTGCATGTGAATGATAGATTCACACAACATGTCAAAGTAGAAATAGCTTTCTCATGAAATCAAAATAATTTTTAAAAACTTTTTTTTTCTTGGGTTAAACATTAAGATGCCTTGACAGCTTTTAACACAAAGATTTACTGCATATTTATTCCAATCAAACTCGTAACACAAACAGAGATGAGCTCTAAATCAGTTACAGTCTCTTACGAAAAGATCTAGGAACCATTGCAGACAACTAAGTAACTCACACAGCAACATTCATGCCAGCAAACCAGACTGCAGGCTCCATGATACCGGAGTTCCTATATGGAATATGTGTTACATGTTGGCATTTCATACTCTTAAATGACACATTGAGGTTTGGTCACTCTTGCTTTGAAAAGGTGATACTGGAAGCAAAGATGCTGCAAGGAAAGGGAAAGCAATGGGCACAGACACGAGAGAGGGTGTTCCCAGTGAAAAATTACATTTGGGCAAGGTGAACATGACGTAAGGACATTTGGCTCCGCTCCCAGGTGAAGGACTGCAGCATGCTCCTGTTTCACTGACAGTGCATTCAGCCCATGGGCATGCTGGAAGAGGCACAGACAGCCTACTACGGATAACCACGCCAGTCTAAGAAACAACTGCTTTCCAGACTGCCTTTTTGCCAGAAGTGGCCACTCCTCTAGCAGTCTATGCAATATATATCTACATGAGTGTAAAATCCAAAGGCTTAGCTTATATTGCCCATGGAAGAAGAAATGGCAAGCAGAACAAGGCAGTAGCATTTTAACTTGTCACAGATGTCTGGGAAGTAAATGAGAGGCAAAGACCTTCCATAGAGCAAAGACTGGCCAATGCCAAGAGCCAGGGTCGAGGAGCATGGCTGTCTGCAGGGAAACTGGAGGCAATTTGGCATGGAGAAAAGCAGGATATAGAAAAACAGCATTTGGGTAAGAGGTTTCCTTTCCCACATTTAACTTGTTAGAAAATAAGACTACTGAAATCGTGCAGTTTTCATGCATTGCCCAATGACGCATCATGTTTCTGAGTATCAGAACCTTATATATCAACTTCAGAGTATTTCCCAAGACTCTGAACTCATTTGTCTTGCACTGACCATTACAACTCCCTACTAAGGAATATGTTCAAAAGCAACTGCTACTCTCCTCACTTTTGGCAACACAACCTCAAATACAGAAGAAATTATCTGTAGAAACTAAGGAAGGTTTACAGACTGGCATATGGCTCATCAGCAATTTCACAGCAACCCAATCCACTGATCACAGAGAGAGTTCACTGATCATACCTGCTGCTTCTCCTGCTTCTAACATGTCAGGCCTGAGAAAGATGCATTTTTTCATAGTATAAACGGGGATATACCACACAAGTGTAGGAGTATTAATGCCCTTTTCCAAGTTCCTCTTGCAACTTCATCTGGAATACTGTGTAAACTGCATTTTAACAGCCTAGTCCAAACCAGAACAGCTGGCAAGTCCAAGGAGAAGATCAAGGAAATGAGTAGCCTAAAAAATGTAGTGTAGCAGATCAAAAATGGGGTCTGAGTGAGGATAAGTCTGATGTGATAATATAAGCTACAAGCGTAAGTGTGACATTTTAAGTGGGAGAATAACACGCAGGAAGATAATTCAATATGAATTGACCAATTATGAATAAATATATCCTAGAAATGAATGTATCCTAGAAATTAAAACCATTAGAAATGTGAGGTCTTCAAACAGCCTTACATTAGAATTAGTGGGGAGTGAAAAAAAGAGAACTGCTTAAATGATTATTAAGAAGAGCTTGAAACTTTCTGTATGAGGCAGAAAACCACCTGTGATTACTACACTAAGAATCACACTACAGCACCTGTGGTTTAGGAGATAAATTGTTTTTCGACAGGAGTTGAGGTGAAACCACTACACTATATACCTCTAAGGAGGACTGAATAATGGACCAGAGGAAAAGTAAGTCTGCTTCAATGGAGTAAGATGTATACTAGCCTCTTCCACAAGCTAGCTGAAACCAGTGGTTTTCCAGTACTTTCAGTGGAATATGAAGCATATCATAATAGATGCATCCTTAGTATTTCATTGTTTTTCACTTACACATACGTTTAGTTAGTTTTCAACGACTCAAAATTACTAGGCATACCAAGATTCACTTGCCATCCAACCTTCTTAAAGGTCGGTAAGTTAACAGATCTAACACTTAGAGACATATTTTTTACCCTTTGTACATTCCTATTAACGTCCATTGAGTAGCAATGGGAAAGATTGCTGCAAAGTTCCCTCATGTAGTTAATTTATCTGTAGAAAGACTTAGAAAAAAATGCAATACAAAAGCATTTCAGCTTGAGAGGGAGAAGGAATGGACGCATTATATGCACAGAAGATGGAAAGGCAAATAGGAAGGGAAAGACTTGAAATAGTAATGTCTTGGCAATAAATGCCAGCCTACCTGAATTTGAAGGCAAGGAAAATAAAAGGCAGATTAAAAAAAGCTGCAAATAACAATATTTTGAGTTGCTAAATATATTGTTTTCTCTTTGGAATAACTTTTTTATCGTACACATTAAAATGTATGATTTGCTTCGTTAATAGCACTCATTTCCCTTCCATAGGTACGGATGTGATCACAACTTATTTCACAGCACCAATATAAAAAGGTTGAGCCTTTATTTTCTTTCATTTGAGTGTTCAGTCTGATTACTGCAAAGAACATTTCCACCCCAAAATTTTAAATGCTTTGTATCTGAATGTACAGGCTGCAATAGCCAGCAGCACCTTTTGTCTACCTGTAGTTTCAATTCCAAATTCCTTTTCCTGACTTGGAAAAGAGAGATCAGTGATTTATATCTTAACAGGTTACCAAGAATAAAAGATATGGTACTAGATTTTTGGACTTGGAGAGAACAAAACCAGCTGCAGTACGAGTTAAAAGGGGAAGACGACAAGGAAAACATATGCAGGTACACAGGTACGCTTTTGGAGTTACATGGTGCCCAGTGAAAACTACACATATTATCAGAGGGATTAATAAGGACTGAAAAGGAAGCATTCTGGAGAATCTGAATGTAACCAAACATGAAACGTTAGAAATACATGGGGAAATTACTTACTGAATCATGAAAGGAAAGGAATGACGGGTCATTTTAACAAAGAAACTCAGAAAGGCAAAGTTCAGCAATATCATGGTTTAAATGCTTCCCCCTAAGATGCATTAAATAAAATTCCTTTAATATGAAGAAAGCTTCTCCTGAATTTATGGGCAGAATTTGTCTTTGTGCAGCTACCAAGGAGAAAAGGCAAGCAAGATAGCATCGAATAACAATCAGGAGGAGAAGGGGAAAATGTTCAAAGACAAATTATGTTGGTGGAGGCCTGCCTGGAGAACAGGGTTATTCTCCCACAAAAAAGAACCCTGGATGAACAACAGCCATGTCTTCAAAACATTTTTTCAGTCAGTATGTTAGTCAATCTAGCTGGAACTGCTTTTCCAAAGGGAAAATAGTCCAGAGGTATTTATCATGGAAAGTATTGCTTTGGTATGAAATTACAGAGCCTTCATTAAAACTGTGCTCTTGGGCAGGTGTTTTTCCTGGAAACTAAAAGAAAGCAAAAAAAAATCTTCAATAAAAAAAAGAAAAAACTTACATAAAAGTAACAAACAGAAGTCAGATTCACAGATGGTATAAACCAGCAGGAATTTGTTGTCTTCCCATTGAGGACATGCTTGTTTAAAGCAGCTGCCCTTCCACCCCCCCCCTTCATAATTTCTGCCCTTTCCCTTAATCCTTGTTTCATTCCACTACAAAAATGAACAGAAGAGAAAGAGAGCAAAATGTAATGTCCTGGTTTGACCCAATGCAGTATTCCACCCCATACACATCATGCTCAGCATGGAGCTGAGGGATCACAAGGGTCACTCTCTCTCCCTTTATGGCCAGGGCCAGAGGGCACTGATGGGCCTTAATGACCCTGAGCAGCCTCACCTCGTGCTTCTGCCCACACCCATGGCCCAGGAGCCTATTTCAGCCCAGCATGGGGCTATCAGTGGGTGCCCTAGTGAGGTTGCAGGATGCTGTTCCTCAGCTCAGCGCTCAAGCATCAGAGGAGGACTTTGATTCTTCTGCCTTCAATTCTGATCTGGGCGTTCCTGAATCCAGCTCCTGCCTGCTGCTGAGTACGGTTGTGGACTTTCCTGGGGCGTGCTCTGCAGCGTCTGGGTGATGTATTTGTCATCAGGGAGGGGGGAGCTCGATATTGGTTTTGTATATATTTCATTATTCTTCCTATTATTATAACACCTTATTATTGTAGTTAGATTAAAGCTGGTTTAACTTTTCCACCCTGTAAATCTTTTTCCCTCCTTTTGATGAGGGAGGGGGTTAACAAAGAGCATCTGTTGTCTGTTTAATAGCCAGCCTACCTTTAAACTAGGTACTTGTCCCTATCAGGTTTTCCCGTTGTTCCCTTCCTATCATCCATGAAGTCAACATGACTGCACTTTGTTTGGATTTTACTTTTTCCACAAATTATATCCTGATAGCAAAATCACTGTCTTTCTACATGTAAAATGTTTGTTAAGAGCATATGCCAGTGCTGCAGCTGGGACATAACTCCCCTGTCAGCACAGGAGTTAATTTGACTTGCATCAGCTGCAGGTCATGTCCTGTGTCTGCCCAGAGTAGTACCGGTGTGTTGAGTATAGGTTTGTTTCTCAATATGCTCAAAAAAGCGTGAAGCAGACCTTCAGCTGTTATACAACAGTAGATATATTTTAGAGTCATACAAATGTCAACTCTCCAGCAAGGAAAATGGTACAGAAAAACAGGGCCCAGCTTTTCAGTGTGAGAAAATTGAAAGTGACCTCAGCTGAGGTTCTGGTTTATTGGTTTAAATGTCTTTTTCACCTTGAAAGATCAAGTCTGTATTTACCTGATTTCTTCAGCATCAGCTACAGCATCCCTTGAGTTATGTGTCCTTAATCCTGCAAAGGAGAGGTGACAGCATGTTTGCCACTTGTTTCTGGAAGTTAGATGAGCTCCCTGGATATCTGGTGAACTCTAGAGCTCCTAAATCAAGAGGAAGTGTTTCTATTAACAATTGGCTTTAATGAATCTGCATCTTAGTAAACTCCAGCTAAGCTTAATATTCATTTTATTTTACTGAATTTCCTTTCTTCCCTCTCTTAATTTGTGTGTGTGTCTACTTCACTAAAAGCTCTACATATTACTTTTTTATTTGTATGTTAATTTAAATTGCTACTTAAACAAAAAAGACAGTATTGGAATGATCACAAATGTGAACAGAGTCTAATCAAGTATCTTCATCCTCTGTGCCACAATGGTATGTGTGCACTTAAAGCATTTTCCTCATTAAACACAAAGTGTTGGAGCAATATAAAATGCTGCCAACATTCTTCTAATGCATCATTGGTTTGGAGTAAAGCTTTTTATTCCATTTGAGCTCAAGTGGCTAGGTTGCATGTGAATACTTAAAGTACCAACAAAACAAATTTGCCTATGCTTGCCAGGGGAAAAAAAAATCCTGCAATTTAGTAGGCAAAGGGTAAAAGAAACATCACCATCTGAACTCAAGGAAACTCAAAGGTTGTAACTGGATCACAACAATATTAAATCATATCTGATAACATTATGTTGTTTGGGATGGTTCCCATCTGCATCTACAAGCAGGTGGTGGCATTGACAGTCCGTATCCTCACCCAGCATCCTGAGGCTGCCACAGGCTCACCTCGCCACCTTTGAGTTTTCATCCATTCTAGAAACACATGATCCCATCAGCCTGAAGTAAAGCTTCCTCCTTCCATTAGAAAGAGTGTTTCTCTGTCCAATTGGTGTTACACAATATAGCAAGATGAAAGGCAGAAAACTAGCCTTGGTCCTTCATCTTTCTCTCAAAAGCTGGTATGGCCTCTCTACCTTTCTCTGGAACTAAATTTAAGTTCTTAAAATAGCTAAGTAATGTCTCCTGTGTAACAAGGGAAAAACTCTAAAGTTCTTATGCAATATGAACAATATCCAGTAATCCAGAGGTAGAGCAAATAATCCAAGACTTTTAATGTAAGAATCTCAATAGCTTTTCAGAATTCATTTTGGTGAAACAAATGTTGTTTGTCATCTAGGAGCGGCCACATTAATTGAGTATGTACGGTCAACATATACGAAAAGCAGTGCGAGGTCAACAGAAACCAGAAGTTCAGAGTATTCCCACCAGGAATACCTGTTTGTGTTAATCCATCAGATACACAAGTGTGGGTGTCCCTGAGCACTGTGACCAGTCACACTCAGTTCAAACACACACCTTTCACAGGCTTCTCTTTACTGAGAAACACATTGAGCTAAAGGAGTGGTTCTCAGATAGGAAAGAAATGAAGACATAAACTCAGAACGATAATATGGAAAAATAATTAATATTCTCTGTACCAGGCGGTCACACTAAATGCACATGATACGCACTATATGATCCCATTTACTGACTGTGAACTGCTTGAAGGCACAGTGGCTTCACTCCTCTGAATGGTCAGACATGGATTACTGTTATTGCCACTTTATGGCACACAAATAGCGAGCTAAGCACTTCAGAGAATTGGAAAGATATAGTCCCCTTATCCCAATAGCCATGTTAATTCATGGACTGAAACCCAGGGCTTAGGAACTCTCCTTATTCTCCTGCACATTGACTGAGCCCAGCTTTCACAATTTCTAAGACACTCAAACTAGAAAACTGAAGGGGAGGAGGAAAGAATAATTCAGGTTGTTACAGCATGAAGGCCTAAGGTAATTAATGCTTCAAGTGATTGACAATGTACTGCATGCATTTCCCTAACAACCTGAGATATGCTAATTGAGGAAAGAAAAAAAAAAAAACCTCCAAACACATCGACTTCTAAAATTTGAACCTGAGAAGTTCAGGCACAAAAATATTAAAACTTTTGAAAATGCACATTTATATGCAGGCATGGCAAGATGTTTGTCTCCTTCATTTGCATACACACATCTAGTAGAGATGGGCACAGCCTACTGACTTAGCTCTGGTTCTAAGACACACCTCACCTTTCCTGAATTGGATTTCTTCACAGAAGCAGAGGTGCACAATAATTTCCTGTTGCGCTTCAGAGGCCAAGTCGTAGCTCTGACAAGAGAGTGGCTCCTTGATTGTAGCAAGAGTTGCACATAGCTAGAGATGAGACCTTTTATCCCTTTCCACAGGGGATTTAACTTCATGTTCAGATCTTCCTGAAGAATAGCAACAAGCCATCTGGGATAACCCAGTCACCTGCCGCTTCCACTAGCTTTAACTAACTATCAAAACATCCCTTAGGTCAGCAAGTATGTCTGAGTAAACATAACCCTTCCCCCCCCCCCCCCCC
>VZSC01000719.1:183150-236686 GCA_013398225.1 Steatornis caripensis | reverse complement strand
GGCTTGTTAGTAGGGGGAAGCAGGGCCTACACCACAACAGCATCCTTAGGGACTTCTGCCTAAAAAATCCAAATTAAGTGGGTTTGGTTATTTTTTACTGTATTAGTAGTGGAAAGCTGTCCATATGCTTACATTAAGCCTGACAGATCTTTGATTACCCCTCAGCTTGTAGTTATGCAGCTATAATGCAGTTTAGATACATTCCATAGTTGTTAATGGCTCAACACACTGAGACCTTGAAGAATAACAACCAAAGTTATTTAGTAATGTAATGCAATAAACTAGACTTCAACATGTATGCAAAAGTCATAAATGCTTTGCTGGTTTTAAGGAATATGTGTCTTTAAAGTTTTCAGAACATAAATGATTTAACTGCTAGACACACGCACAAACACAAAATCACAAGCCAAATTTACTGCAAACTTTGCAAGCTGCAATAAATAGGTACAGACATAAATTGCTGGCAATTAGGAATTTACTGAAGAGGGTAGTTAGGGGAATTGCGCTGATTCAGAGAAATGAAATGCAAATAAACTGTGCTTACGCGTACGGGGCCACCACACCTGTGCCCTAGTTAAGCACTAAATCAGCAAGCCCAATCCTACACGCAGACCCCAAGGATGCAGATCACAGCGCAGCAGTGAAATCCTTGAGATACGGTGTTCCCACTGATGTTAACTGGAGCTCTGTTTGTTTGGCAACTCAGACCACACCACCAGCAATACTGTATTTCTAAAACAAAAACATGCGAGCAAGCACTGATTGCCACCAACACTGCTTCCAGTTACAGACTTGAAATATTTTGACACTGGTAATGGCAGCAAGAGTCTGTAAGTCCTTTTCTCAGAGAGTGTCTCACTGCCTCCACGTGTCCTGCTTCTGTGTCACACTGAAGGGCGACAGTTGTTGCTGTAAGAAATCACTAGCACGGTAAGTAGTGCCTGCCTATAGCCAAATTATCATTAGCAGAAGCACTCTTTCAGTTCCTGGAGATTACACAGCTGAGTGAGGCCATTCATGGATGAGCATGGATCAAAATGTCCCCACTGCCTGTGGGTTAGCAAACCTCCACATACTGAGTTACTTCTCCACCAATGTATTCAGCTTGCAGCAAATCATCGTGGAGTAGTCTAAGCTGTGGAAAAAGGGTTGAGGGTTAGGTGAAAGACCTCTCCTGGGAATGCTCAGCGTGGCAATACCACTTCTATAGGGGCTGTGGCAGCAGTCTGAAACAGAAGGGTGATGAATTAGAAGCCAAAGGAAACAGAGGTGGGAAGGAGCATGCTTGAACTTCTAGAGTACACAACACACAGGAATCAAGCACAGACTCAGTGAAGCCAACACACAAATGAAACAGTCCATTGCAGTGGTCACAGAGCCTCAGAGGGCAGGAATGTCCCTGCCTTTCCCTGCCAGTCCCTTTAGCAGTCCTGGCCCCAGGACAGGCATAACCCAAATGCCCAAACTGCTACACAGGTGGCAGATGACCTATGCCATGAAAAAATCTTTTTTTTTTTCAGTTCCAAGTATGTGGTTCGATAACGCAGCATTGCACTTGGCATGCAGTTGCTGGTGTTCATGATTGCTTGAGTTTCTATGCTGGTGCATGCGAGGGCCTCTGCTCTCAGTTCAAGTGTGGTATGGCATCCGGTGGAGGCAACCGTTGGCAGGAGTAATAACTATTATTTGGATTCAGTCTATAGCTAAAATAAGCTGTAACACAAGCCAGGCACAAGGGAAATCCATTCAATGAGCAGCTTGAACAAATCTATGTTCAATTAATGTAGCTTTTCAAACACTGTGACAGTGTTTGTGCTCTAAGAAGATGGTTAAGACATTGCTGCCACCAATCATTACGGCAGTTCCCCTTCCTCTCGGGAAGCAGTGTCAGTCCAGGAAGGGAGCACAATTAGCAGTAACAAGAGAGTATGTGGGGGAGTGCAGGATGAAAGGCAAGACTGAAATTACTATTGAGGCATTCCTTAGGAGAAAAGGAATTTATGAAGAGAGGATGAGGACATGGAGGTGAAAGACTGAAGAAGAGGGAAAGAAGAAAACTTCAGAGAGAACAGGTGGAGAGGGGAAAAGAAAGGAAAGAAAATCTGGAGGAAAAATTAAACAGAACGAGTTGCTTGAAGAAGAAAAAACATTTTTCTGTGATCCATGGTATTAATGTTGTCTAATTTTGGGTAGATTTGTACATTCTGTTGCCTAACCCTGCCCTCCTTGCCACAATCACCCAGTTCACCCCACCTATTCCATTTGGTCAACATGGATAAGAAACAGCACTGAGGTACGGAATGGATATTACTGGACAACCATTTTCTGCCAGATGTAATGTATAAGGTCTGACCTCTGCTACATATTCGTCCATCCACCATTTACACTCTCTGTTCTCTCCCCAGCCACTCGTTGTCATGAAACCTTAGGGAGTTTGTTATCTTGTACCACGCTGCCTCTCCTGGTTTAGCTGCAATTCGCAAACACGTTCCATGTTATTAAAGGAGGATTGACAAATGTACGGAGGGCCTGACAGATAGGCGAATTATATAAGCCTTATTTCTTTAGGCATCAAGGCTGAAAAGAGGACAAACCAAGAGGAACAAGAATCATGCTGAGAGTAAAGAGAAAGTGTGTGGGTAGGCGGCTGAAGGTGTGGGGGAGCAAGGGAATACAAGACAAAAGAAATTGCTGCGAGGGAGTTGAAAGGGAAGGGAATGAGCAATGGAAGTTGGTGATGTTACTGGAAGGTGTCTGGAGTTAAGTGTCAGAAAAGGCAAGTGGTTTTGAAAGGAAAGAGTGTTTCCTGGAGCTGTAAGATGCTCTGTAATGACAGGAGCACCCTGGCAGAAAGAGTTTCCTGGGAATATGATCCAGGAAGTAATAAAGGGAATGCAAAAAGTTAGGGGCTGAGGTAAAGGACAGAGAAGCTGTGAATAACTGTTGAAGTCTTCAAGGACTGAATTAAAAATGAAGAACAGAATAGATGTCTCGTTTGTGCAAAGTGAGAGTCATTGAATTTGAGTTGCTATGGTGATTTACACCACCTGAGCACCCAGGTTCAACTGTTTAAGGCAATGCATATAATTATTCTTTTTATTTTCCCAAACAAGTACTTGCAGCCTCTTGCTTATATATCATGTGTTTCATAATTCAGAATTCTGCCATGGTTTGACAGATGATTGATGTACTCGCATTACCAAAGCTAGTAGCAGTCTTAACTGGAAAGGTGCAATTAAGAAGTATGTTATGAAATAAATGCGTTTTTGCAACCTAAATGGTATCTGAAGAAATGTGCTTTATTTAACAGATATGTTCAAAAGAGAAAAAAGAAGCAAAATTTAGTCTTTAGAAGATTGGTTTCATTTAAAAAGTAAAGAAAGGACAGTAAGAAAGGATAGTGCTTCAAGGATGATATAAAGACGTGTTATCCTGCGTAGGCAGCAGGGATCCAAGAATCCACTTCAGCATTACTCCAAACTTCTCCTACAACTTTTGGCAAGTTATTTAAACTCCTATGCTTCTGTTTCTCAACCTGAAAAACTGCTGGAACTAAACTTACCCTAAGGATATATTTTGACACTTCAGTAATAATTCCTAAGTGCTCTGAAAAGTGCTACATCATGTAAGTGAAGAATGTCATTATTAAAATTGTGCTTCAGAAATCATCACTAACAAGGACTTGTTCTATAGCTAAAACTGCATCAAAACCATTACGAGCTTGCAAATCACCCAGAAAGTTCCCATCAACACACAGGAGAGAGGCACAGATGAGAGCTGCTCCGGTACTGCAAGGGTAGGATACGTACAACCCGGCCTCACTACGTGTTGTAATGCTCAGCGGCTACTGCCAGCTAACCTACAGCAGCGCAAAGCTCACTGCAGACCAACATGCACAGTCCCTTTTCATCTGCAGACATCTGACCTGCAGTACCTCAGCTAAGTAGTAAAAATGTTAAGATTATATCTGCTGGCAGATGCTGCAGTCCCAGCTGCAGCGTAGGGGTAGCTGAGCGAACACGAGCCATCGCTGGGGTTAGCTGGAAGAGGGATACGTGGCTGGAAAGGGGTAGTATGGCCATGTTGATCTGTCACAGGCTTGATTCCTGTTCTGGGGTATCACAGTCACAGTGATTTTGTTCCTTGGTTTTGTTTTTAGAAGATGAATCCGTATGTGTTTATGCTTCTAAGACACCGTTCTTTGCACGGATGTTGGTTTAGTACAGACACTAGCTTCATATTGAAAAATGGTATTTTAAGATGCATTTTAGAAAGAAGCCTAACCGACTGAATACAACATAGGAAGGGAGGGAGCTTTATTTAGGAACAATAGGAATTCTATGTAAGCTTTAATGAAAACATTAATTTTGTGAAAAGCAGGCCTGTCTCCATCTCACTTTATTAACATAAGGCTATTGGAAAAGGTGCTAAACATTTTCTTAGAGAACTCTTTAATACTCTGAAATTTTAGGAAAAGCTGATGGTGATTGGGAACTGCTCTGTATAAGTTGTTATTTCTAACATGCTTGTCTTGCATGTGGGACCTGGTATCATTTTTATGTAAACACTGAGATGACTGTGTAACACAAGGTTAGGTGATGCTACAACGGCCTGCTAATGTGAAAAGCTTGTCAGTTGTCTGGTTGTCTGGCAATGCTTAAGCAGTTTTCTCTACGAATTCAGATGAAAAATCATCACTTTTCTAAAAAGAATTTCAGAAGAAGAGGCAAGGTCTTCTGCAAGAAGATATGTAATTTTCCTCTTTCAAGATCTAATTCAAAACACTAGTACTTTGAAGCATCCAAGGTATGTTATACAAAGGTAAGCCTTTGAACTTATTTCAACCTTTCTAAAACTTTGTTTAAATTTAGGGAAAATAGTATTTTGGAAAATAAGAATAAAAAGAAGACTGAAAATCCTACCTCTGGCCTGCAAGTTTCATGCAAACAGAACAGATGCAAATAAGACTATGTTGTATTTGCAGTGCACAGATTATGTATGCATGAACTGAAAAACTTACCAAGACACATGACAATGCTGAGCCAACTGAAGGGTAAAAGCTAATTTTGAATCCATAAAAATGTAAGTTTTTCATATTCTATGAAATGGTGAGGAAAAAGGTGTTATGAATGTTCTTCAAATTGAATGTTGAAATTCTTTGTTCAGCACTTTTTCTGCAATACAGCATGTGCCTAACCTTTATAGCTGGAATGCTCTCCCACAGTCTCCCTTCCTAGCATCTTTCAGGATTTGACAGAACACCTTGAAAGTTGGGAAGTTAAGTTAAAAAAAAGCATTTGTTGTGTTCTGGAAAAATAAGGCATATGAAAGTCACTGCAATCAATCTGAATTTCTTCCTGTTAAAATCTAACCCTGTCTTACAGCTTTGTTTTGTTATTTTTGTCAGATCCTCAGATTCGTCTTGTAATAATGCGCTCTCTCCCCAGAGATGTAGCCAGTGCCTTTCATCAGCAACAGCCTTCCAGAAGTTCCACTCAGCTCACAAAGCAAACAGAATGTTTGGCATAATATTTCAAAAAGGTCATACTGCGCTTCCTAACTTAATGGGCATTTATATTGCTTTACAACATTTAAATTCACACTCTGCTATCAAGTGGTGCCATGCCATCTAAAAATAAATCCTTAAAAGCTAAATAAAAAAAAATGCCCTAAGTACCTGGGTTTGGAAATGTTTTCTGCTTACCTGAAGACAAATTCTGATGCCCTCTTCACAAGTCCTTTAACTCAAGGGTAGGTCCACTGAAAATAGCAGGATAAATGCCGAGGCTGTTACTCTCAGGTATTAGATAGTGCCATAGCTTCCAAAATAGCCACAATCTACCTCATATGGCCAGCAGCACAGCATCCAAGTACCTTGAATGTCGTATTTATTTTCACAATTCACCTTTGAAAGAAGGAAAGGGTATTAATCCCATAGAAAGATGATTCACAGAGAAATTCAAAGCACCCGTATGCCATGTGCAACAGTCACAGACCTGCTCTAGACATATGTGAACTAGCGCCAACCCAGAAGTCCGGAAACCACACCAGCCTGATGCTGAGCCAAACCTGGAATCCCACTCATAGGCATGGCCTATGAATTTTAGTTCAACACTCCATTCCCCTCCTTACCTGGCCCCTGGCTCACATCTGATTTCCTGTTAGCAAAAAGGAATTTTACTACAGCTGACAGTGCCATTGCAGAATGCAGCTGCTGAAAAGTCAAAAAAGCAGCATTTGCCCATAGGTAACTACTTAAACTAAGAAGCTGATAGTAACTCTTCTTTTGCTGAAATGGAAAAGTTTAAACCAAAACTACCTTTTCTTTGAGGTGGTACAATCTGATTAACCAGCACAACAAAGCTACACTAGAATTTAAAGCACGCACAGCTTGAAAATACAGCCACTCTCACTAAAGTAAGTTATCCTTTACCACTCTTACACATCCATAGACAAAGATGTATTCTATCAAGTCATGCATTTCAATGTGAAATCAGCTGAAGGGCACAGGACATTTCTTTGTGACTTGAATCTACTCATTTCTACTTGAACTGTTGCATCCATACTCTTTTTACCCACACAAGTGAAGTAGCTCCACATGGAGCCCACTTGCGTACACACACTAAAGGCACAAAACTGAAACAGCTGGTGTCCCGCTGGTACAGATAGAAGGGGCACAAACAGCTAAACCCAACATTTCCCACATCACAGTGTTTACCTTACCTGTAGCATTTGCCATGATTCCCTATGCTTTGAGGGGGAATGACTGCAAATGCCACTGACCCAATTTTTGGTTCCTAATCGGGGCTTGCTCATACATATTTAATTTTACTGTCTTTCAAGCCACAGCAAATCTTAGAAAATTGCAATGTGCCAAAATTGTAGGCAATCCACACTGACAATTTCACAGGTCTGGGAATCCTCCCTCATTCAGTTGCTCCCACTTATTCAAACCACAGGTTTTCACTCACTTGTGTATGAATAAAAAGCAATCCAAGTATTTCAAACACGCACGTTCAACATTATGTTTTCGAGTATGTTAATTAAAAAAACCCTATTCTATGAAGAAGTACTACATCAAGGTATGAGTTGGCACATTAATATTGTAGTAGATCGGAAAAAGGTACCCAAAATAAAAAGCATAATTTTTCTCTTTTTACAGTACTTCTCAAGTAACTATAATATGTAATTCTCTGTTATTTTAAAAATCTCTAGTTCCTACCAAAATATGATAAAGGTTAGATCAATCCAAAAAAGTTATTGTGAGCCTATATTGTAATTAGTAATGTCCAAATTTACTATGCCATGCAGTTACTTCTACATTTATCTCCTGTGAAGCCTGGATTTTGCTCATGCTGGTCTCACAATGGATTATGTACATTGTGTCTTAAATTTAACAGGTTTTACACTAATTTCAAGTCTCCACAATTTTTTCTTTAGGATAATTATGAAATGTTGATTCAGGCATGCATACAAAGGCTAGGAGAACATTTATCCTAAATCCAGATGCCAGAAAAGCTACGTGTGCACTTTTTCAAATGGAGGAAGACTCATCAACGTTAGACAGATCTCAGGCAGCTTTATTCAGCGTTTTCCCCTTAGCATCACTATTCAGACTTCCTTAGTTTCTGTCTCTTTGATCTCTCTTCAAAATATAGTCTGAATTTAACGATAGCCAAATAGCCTGGGGGGCTTTTCATTGACTTCCATGGACTTTAGGTGAAAAAATCAGTACTTGCTTCCGTAGCTCTCACAGGTGATGGCTCTTTCCTCACACTACAGCACTGGGCCATTCCTCACACTACAGCACTGGGGTGGAAGACAAACTGGAATTATTTTTTCTTCCCCTAGACAACAGCAGCAGGAAAAACTTCCTCAAATTTCTCCAATGGTTGCTACACCTAGATAGAAAAGTGACAGCAGTCACCTACATCATTGCATCCTACAGACCTAAAGCCCTGCAGACCCGCTGTCCTGTTCTGAGTAGGATGGGAGGTGGCCAAGGATGAAAGGACATTTCCCTTTCCGTTTGTAAAGATTCTGGAAACTGTATAGCTAGTGTCCTGTCTGCCTTAAAAAGAGGAAAAGCCACATAATCACGAGATGAGCAAATGCAGCAACAAGCAGAATGTCTGGCAAAAAGAGGATCTCTGCCTCGGGTTCACAGAGATGACACCAAATTGCAGAGGACGCCTGACTGACAGGACCCCTGAAGAACGGCCCCAGCCCCATGCTGCAGCTGCCACATCTTAACATCAGGATGTGCTTCGGTATCAAAAACCTAACAGGGGCTTTTAATGCTAAAGTTGTTATTTTGTAACAGCTGTTTATATCCCCATACAGCCTCACCACTGCAGCGACTCGGTGATATTCCACAAGTGTCTAAACCACGAACTGTCTGCCATGAGACAAAACAAGCAAATATTTTCAAATAAAATAGCCTTTTTCTTGTTACAAACAGAGACAAAACCTGCAATATTTTTAAGTTAGTTGCACGAATCAGGAAAGTAACAGTTGTGATAAATTATTTCATCTTACAAACTTTCTTCCTTTGGGTACAAACTGCTTTCAGTATTTATGATTTAAATAACTAAATGATATTCTTCCATGAACAGAGAGAATAAACCAGAAATCAGATGCACGGTCATACCCCATCACATTTTTGTGGATCTATAATGAAATGTTTGAGAAACTGTATATGCTGCCTCTGATCATGATTGTTCTGTTCATTGGTAACGCTTTTGCAAGTAAACTTTCAGCCACAGAGCCAATTACCGCTACTTAGTGGTGTTTGGAAGTTAATTAATAGTAAATTAAAGTTCTGAATTTCATGCATATTTTTCATCTATACATTAAATTTACCTCATGGCTGACATTTCTTAATTTTTTTTGGCCAAATCATTTTCCCCTAACAAAGGAAGCTACTAAAATGTCCTCTGTGCTTCATTTCTCAGTGTCACTGAAAGGCACCCTTCAGGATATTTTATCAAACATTTTCAAGGAATCCTTTCTCCCTCTTCATATTTGTAGCAGCTGTCTATATTGCACTAGCATCAATAGAAATGCCATAAAAAACTGGAAAAAGAAATCCTTCAAGCTCCTAATTGGTTTCATCCTTGTCTACTCACACTCTCGGGACAGTGTTACTCCTTTCCAGCTAGGAAGCTACTAGATGTGTTAAAAGGAAGCAAAAGGAAATCATGTAATCATCAGATAGGTAGGTATATCTAAGACACGGGGTTTTTTATCACATTAAAATATTTATATGGTAAAAATGAATTAAAACTGACATGCAAGTGTAGAAAAAAGTTAAAGAACAGCTCAGGGAGAAAAAAAAGGGTCATCATTATTTGTCAGGCTTTCGTGCTAATTAACGGATGGACCATTTGATCCATAAGCTTTCTATCATCATATTTTTCACAGAGAATTATCTAGTTCTTTGATCAGTTTGCTTCTACATATGCTATGGGCTATGTAATATTTCCAGGTCCAGACTGGGGTCAAGATTCCACCCTGGCCATGGGCCACTGAGACATCTCATGAAGGGGCATATAGTGAATCCCCTTTGCAAGAGGAAATACTGCAGCAGGCCCAAGCTAAATGTGCAGCCTCCTGAGACAGCTTTCCTTTGGCCAAGAAAATCAAGGATTATGAAGGAACTGTTTGCTGGAAACAGGGAGAATCCGAAGTGGGGGGCCTGGTGAAACTATAGTGAATTGTGAAAGGTACTTTCTTGACTTCGTGCTGTATTGCACACTAGAGCAGCCACTGTCCTACAGATTCAAATCATAATGATGGCAAAACAGCTTAATTAGCTTGCTTAGCCCTGGGACTTCCTCAAAGTCAGGGCCAAATTTGATATTGTGAATTTTTCTACATCAGCAACACACAAGAAAGGAGGACCTCAATCCTCCAGATTAAACTGGTACGGCCATAGTGACTCTATTTGCATCAGCTTTCTTATGCATCTTGACTGGATCAAGAGTCAACAACACAAGTCTACCTCACTGAATTTCTGGGGTCACTTACTTCAGTAGAGTTGAAAGAGACATGAAACCTCCAACGACCACAACATCCAATTCAAGATTGGGAACTGGTTGTTCAGGAGCCCATCATGATTTCAGAAGTCAGTGGGAAGAACAAGGACCCACTAGAAATGGCGCATAATCAATTCCTTTTGATAACAGCCATTTTAAAGAACAGTTGATGTCAGCTGTAAAATACAACTGTAACCGTACAGCTTAGCCTGTAAAATTACTCTTCGCTAATACAGCCATGCCAGCTTACACTAAGCAATCCCTGCAATGGAGCTTATGGAAACATTACATTTGCTTAAAACTCCACTCTGTTTCAACAGGATGACACTTGGAACGATGTCTGAAGGGAATGTTAGTTTATATGTAATGCACAGTTGTGAGTTACCAGTCAGTTATGTGGTATAATTGTCTACGTAATTCTAATGGTGACATACCAAATAGAAGTTAAAGCCAGACAAGAACCATTAAATTACTAGTTATTCTGAAATAAAATGTGTTTGAAATGGGTTTGTGATAACCAGATCCTTTCTGTATGCTCCACTGCATGTTAGCATGCCAGAAGACATAACAAAGAAAGAGATCACAAATCTCTGTAGTTTCTTCTTGTATCACTTTAAAATAATGCTTAATCTGATTTTCTAACTGTATTTAAATTAATTAAAACCCATTTATCACTACAAGTTCTCATAAGTACTTGAGGATCCGAAGCCAGTTTTTCTTGCTCTATCAAACATCCTAGTTTTCTGAGTGGGTGGGATGTGACTTATAA
Organism: Steatornis caripensis; assembly: GCA_013398225.1. Taxonomy (NCBI): domain Eukaryota; kingdom Metazoa; phylum Chordata; class Aves; order Caprimulgiformes; family Steatornithidae; genus Steatornis; species Steatornis caripensis. The sequence goes on along the minus strand of VZSC01000719.1, from coordinate 225,880 downwards.
ATTACCATGATTAATAACTTCATGAGTAAGAACGTGGGTCAGTTTTTCATTAAAATTAAAAGGTCCTGATTCTCTGTTGTCAGACTATCAAGTGCTGCTGCAAAGGGAAACACAGCGCTGTCAAAGCAGAGTGATGATACTTTACATCCAGTTTGCCCTGGTGTAAGGAACACGTCATGTTATAGGACACTGTGTAGGCAGAAACATTACGCTCGTTTTCAAGGACAGCAAGTAAATTCTGATTTATTCATGGAGAAGAAATTTCTTGCTGGTTGAAACTTGCTACCATGAACATACAGGGTCAATGGACCCCTTAATTCCTATATAAATCCTCTTAAGATGGACAAATTTCAAGTAGCACAATGGTCTATCATTTCTGCCAATCTGAGGGAAAGACGGCTTTATTGATAATTCCTTCTTCTGATCCAAGGGTTTTGAAAGTCAGAGAAATGTGAGCAGGCTGTCAAGTTATGGAGACTGCTGGCGAAAGATGGATTTTACGGTATTTTTTTAAAATGCAGCAATGAAGCCTCCTGGCATTATTGTGCATTTTACACAGGCAGAAACTACCAACAGTACAAGATGCTGCTGAGAATCCTTAAAGAAACAGTAGAAGGTAAACTAAAAACAAGTTAAAAAGCAGCTTGAATACTCTCAGGGCATGACTTTGCAACTTGAGATTATACCTTTTCATGATGGGGAGAGCTGCTTCCGAGCAAAACCTGACAGATGCCATGCAGAAACAGTAGAACTGCTTACAAACAAAGTATTACATGCACCAAGGAACTTGCACAGAGAACTGAAATAGATTTCTCTAAATCATTGTCATGGCCATTTGTCAGAATCATACAGGAGAAAAGCTCAGCTAGAAACACAATGTTTTTCCATCAATGTGCAACATCTCTGGTCTGCACATGACCTTAGGGTTAGCCCGTGGGAGGCACTGGATGAAATTCTATGTCACGCCAAGGTGTTGCATCAGTGCTCAAAGACTGAAAGCTGCTTTTAGGCACAGCGAGGTTCCTCTCTTACCATTCTCGTCAAAGACAGGAGGCACCTTTGCATCTCCATCCAACCTGCCACATCAATTCCCAGATGAAAAGGAAACACATCTGACAGGGCTGACATTTTCCATCTAAGACAGTTTTCTGATGAGAAAGGAAGGGGAGATTGGCAGAGAAATCACAACCTCTTGCCCTAAAATGAGAATTGTCACCTACAAAATACCTCCCCGAACTCCATAAGATAAAGAGGGAATGACAGGTGAGCCTCTCTGGCTCAGCTCTGCAATCTGTTGTGCCAGTAGATACTTCGCAAATTTGGTGGTTATTTACTGATTCATAGCAGTGTCCTTCACAGGACAAGATTGTATAAAGCAGAACAAAGAAATGCTCCAAGTATCTCATCTCAAGTGAGTAGGTAGAGAGAATTTTTAATGTTTGACCTTAAACATATTGAAAGTATAATATGGTTTCATCTGTTTTCTCACACGAGAGAAACATCTATACCAAGAAACTGCAGAGGACATAAACAGTACATGAAGTGAATTACCTGACCTGAAAAATAAGACTTTGGGCAAAGATGTGAACATTAATCAGCATACAAAGATAAGGAAGAGCCAAGGAATGAGGATTTTTCAATAGAAATAATGAAGATTCACCTCTCAAACTTGATTTTGTGCTAAAAGGGAGCTAAGGAAGCTGCCTGAATAACAATGTGAGACGGATGGCAGACAAGTATATTACATATGTTACTGAACTCCGAATAGATCAAAATAGGTAATGACCAAGACAAAAACGTAACAAGGAAATCCTGTAAAAAAATCACATGTAAGATCATATAGAATAATAACTCCTGTAACACACGCTATGACAAAAATCACGAGTAGATATGTGAAGGCAAAAATGTGAATCAATTTCATAATGGTTTAACTCATGCAGCTTTGACAAGTAAATTACTTAGAAGGACCTTATAATGATTTTCTGATGTTCCTCCTGAAAACACCACTCGATTCAGTCTAACACCAGATTGAAGAGTGAAACAAAATGTTCAAAACAGTATTGTCAATCACATCCAAGCTTTAGCACCCAATACTATTTACAAAGGTACATGCTAATGTGCAAGATAGAGGTTGACTATCCACCCAATCTATACTCAGATTGTCTCTGCATGCCCAGATTGACTGTCTAAGTTCATATCGCATCACTGTTTCCCAATAGTGTGGGCAAGAATTTGGATAAAGACAGGTCCCACAAGAAAAGGAAATGCTGTGTGCTACTGGTGGGAACCACGGAGCTTTAGAGAGGCTGTTCAGAAGGGGAGATGTGTTCACTCTGATTTATTGAAGACGGCTAGAGCTGTCCCTGGAGATCCCGGTTTAAGGTATTTCCCTAAGCCAGCACAGGGGATGCATGCTAACCAGTATGAAGTACACAGCATAGCATTTCCAGGAGCTCAGCCTACAAAGACAAATGAAAAGTAGCTGCCTTTTTATCTTTAAAAGAAAAAGGGAACAACCTAGCTCATCAAGGACAGATGTCAGCCTCCTAAGCGCATGGATATCAGCTAGCTCCGTGGATTTCATGGACCTGAAATACAGGTTCTCAGAGTCACAATATGAATCTTTTGAACCTACGTGCTCCATCTCACTACAAAGATACGTTTGTAAAGAGCGGGTGGTATAGTGAGCAGCAAAACAGCAATGATTAATACCCCGATTGCCAGCAAGTGCTCTGAACAGCTCTTACTCTGCAGACACTGACATTCTCTTGCCAAAGAAAAAAAACAGTGGCATTTCATGTTAAAAAAACAATGTTCACTGAAATAGAAAAAGCACTAGCTGGCACTCAGACACAAACAGTAAAGAACATATATGCAATATAATCTATGAAGCCGTTATTTAATTTACCCTATGCAGTATTCACTTTAGTAATATTAATAAAGCTTACATCAGTTCAACAAAAATAAAAAGGTATTACATTAAATTTTCTGATTAAATGCAATCATAACTCTTAATCTGCACCTTTTAGCAGGGTTACTAATGGAAATGCATTAATTAATGCTGGACACTCATAATTTCATTCTGTTTTTAAGAGTCACTGTTATTTGCAGTGCTGTTACCCAGAAGAACACCAGTAATGTTCATAAAACCCAATCAAACATTTACAATAGAGTTTTAGACTATGATTCAGCAAAGACTCATAGGCTGATATGCTTAAAGTCCTATCAAAATAAAATCTGAAGTAAGCATCTATCGAACCTTTTTACAGAGATGGAACAGAAAAGTAGTACTCCTGCTTTTCCTTTATCTGATGCATCTAACTATCTGAAACCAAGGAGAGCCACTGCTCCCTCAGTGTACTCCCAGAGGGATTATGGTACTCCAAAAAGGTAAGGCAAGCTCAGACTAGGATATAAGGTAGCTGTAGAGCTTTGCTTATCTTACATGTACTCCTCTGTGCCAGAAAGCTCATAGATAAGGCAACAGTGACCTGGCCTAACGGCCAAAATCCAAATCAAAATATATAGTCAACATTTCGGGTAAAAAAGACTGCAGAGGAGCAAAAACTACACATATGCAAAATTTGTGCACACAGAGGGGCAAGTATGCAGGAATTTTAACCAATCAAAAGAAGAAAAAGAATAAAGAAATTTAATATTTCCTCTAGAATGAGGTACTAGCTCTTACCTACAATTTTTTAAAAATGATAAACAGATAGAAATACAAGTTAAATTTGTATCAAATAGCAGGTGCTTAAACAATGCTTTAGACTGTTTAAAGTCAGGCTGTATTATCTTGTAAAGAGAACATGTAAGTGACAAGAAATACGGTAGTTTAATCAAATGTCTGTCCCCCACCCCAAGCTCACTGTGCCTAGATATAAAACAGTATCATAAAACCTGGTAAAGAAAATGTGAAATGCTTTGGATTCCTGTGAAATAAATGAAACTTCCAAACATTTATTGATGGCTTGTTTTTTAAAAAGGAAAAGCAGTACAGGAGAGGAGCAGAAAAGAGAACACTTTCCGTATTTATGCAGTAGGAATCAAACAAAGCTATTAGCAAGATCTACAGATTTTAAAATTAATCTCAAGAAGTAAACTAAGAATGGTTAAACACAACACTGACTAGGAAGCAAACCCTAACGCGAATAATATTTTTTGATTCACTGAGTTTGAAAAACTATCAGAAAAAGACATCTGATCATCACCAAATTTTAAAGAAATGGAAAAAGTAAATAAAATTTGCACATTTAATTATTTCCTCTCACTGAAATAAGATTAGCAATTGTAATATTTAAATAGATCCCATACTAACTCTTCCATCTGGATGCATCAAAGTGGAAGAAACTTGCATAATATACAAGCTTCCCAGCTGGAGTCTCATGCGCACAGTAATATTGATGTGATCCTGACAGAGCATGGGGATCCTGAAGAGCAAGTGGACACTGAATCGGTTCCTCTGATTCGTCTCTCAGGCTCACAAATTGAGGTGCTGGAGTCCATGCACATTGCGGAGATGGTACGAAAAAAATTACTGTCATGATTTTACTAGGCATAAGCAAACACTCAGTTGGAAAACAGGTAGAATAAATACGAAGAGGCCACTCTCTGATGGTAAAGGCTTTTTCGCCCTCTCCAAAGAAAGACTTTAGATATAGCCTCCCACCTACACACCACCTATTGCATTAGGGAACTATGTTATAGTACAGTTGTAATATATATATATGTATATATATATAAAATGTTATAATACATTGCCACTTCTTCTTCCTAGCTGTTTTTAGAGAGTCTTATGAACTGCATGGATTTTGGGAGGATTGTGCCCTTGTAGAACTAAGCAAAAAGATCCTGTCTGCTCTGAACAACAGTAATTTATAGCCTGCTTCCAATAAGAATGGGTGTTAGCATAGAGTACAGAAACTGGATTTCCTAACCTCTGCCCTGAGGATGCCAGCAGCCTCCGAGTCCTTGGTGCATCAGCACATCTCCCAGTACAAAGGGAGTGGGAGTATAGCAGGTTGTAGTGTACACGTGTGCTTTGTTAACCTAGGCAGCATGGGTCGCAATGGCAACAAAAAAGATAGTTTGGGCTTCAGCTCATCCACTGGTGAAGATCATGTCTTTTGGAGTGTGTGTATCCAGGACACTAGCCCCCGTTACTGCTTTTTCACCAGCAGTTACTACCATAATCACATCTTCATTCTCCTCTGCAGGTGTATTCTCAGAAATAATTCCTCATAGCTTATAAGTAAAGGACATATTAACAATTAAAGGCTTATCACAAAGACCTTTGATACATCTTAAGGAAATTAGAATTTATCTGTATTAAACAGGTGACATAAGCTGGTTCAGACTCTTAAAAGTGTATTTGGAACAGAAAGTTTGTTGTAAGTTCAGTGCTATCACGTCATGAGGGGCTCTGATGTACTGCTGTAGGAACAACAGTGAAGAAAATACTTTAAATTAGAGATTTGTGGGGTGTTTTTTCTAATTTAAATAACTCACAGGCCTTAGAAATAATATTTTCACCAACATACTTGACATTACCTAAAATGAAAAAGGAAGACCAGTGAATCAGCCTCTCATCACACCTTACTCACACACACAGTTCAAAAAAGCCCTGAAAACATGGGGTACATGGAAAAATGAACACTGTATGGAGTGGGTTTACTACCACAGCAAGAGAGACTCAATCCTTTTATGAAAAGCCATTTGATTTATTTTGATCAAAAGAAAAGCAAACAAACTTTATCTAGATTCCTGTAAAGTGTCAAATTAACTGCTACATGGAAAAATTACTAAGCTAAAAAATATTGGAATTAGCACCAAAACACGCTTGAAAAAAAAATGTAGCTGAAGGGGATGAAATAAGATGTGGTAGAAGAGAAACTGTCAAATGGGAGAAGCCTATTAATGCAAAACCTCCAGGACTGGTCCTGAGACTCATTTTATTTAGCATTTTCATCAGTTATCTTGGCACAAAATAGAAGAATCAAACTAATTAAATATTAATGGCACAAAGTTAGATGGCAGTGACCATACTGATGAGGATCACAATCACATACAAGAAGAGATGGATGACATTAAGGACCGGAGTAACAAAAATTAAATAAATTTTGATAGTAAGAAGCACAAGGTCTTGCCCTGGAGATTAATAAGAGTTTCTGCTATAAACTGAGGGCACAGGAGAGATATTGGGTGGACACAGCAAGATGATACCCCTGCAGAGTGATACAGCCATACACGTCAGTACGATGCAACCTGAGGAGACATCGCATTGAGGTGGAAGACGGGGTACATTAGTGTGAGGGCCATCAGGAAACTGGAGAGAGGATCTTATGAGAGGGCATTATAAGGCCCTAGTTATCTATCTCACAAAACAAAGGCTGACAGAGAATACGACTGCTCAGTGAAATTCTGCTGAAGATTAAATACCACTAGGAGAGATGGGTCAATATACATAGAGGAAGAAAAGGGGACTGGAACTCAGAAAAAAGTTTTTAACTCTCTGGAGAGTAAGTTCTGAAACAGTCTTTTAAAAGCTAATAATTTTTAAGGCCAATTTTATAAAAAAGGATTATCTGACATGTTTGTTCGCAATTACAGAGAAGTAAACATGCTCACCCAGGAGAGCTGCCTTTTACTTCTACATTCTCTGTTCCTAATGGCCAAAACCAGCTCAATAAGACAGATGGAGCTTCATTTCTTCTGCCAAGCCTTGATCTGAACTTACAGATCTCAGTGAGCAAGACAGTTAGAGACAAAAAAGAAATGCAGTCCATATCCCATCCTACTGTGCCCTACTGTTTTATCTCCAATAGCACTGTGGATATAACTCTCTTTGGAGGCCTCTGCAATCTGTCAGCAAACCGGCTAAAATAAGGCAAAATTTTTCAATTTAATTCTGAGTTTGGCAGTTGTTTTCAAGTGATTTCCCATATTATTACATTGAAGGTTTTTTAAAAACTTCATGAAATCCAAGCATACATTACAAGAAATGGCTATGTTTATGACCTGACATTATGTCAAATAATTATGTATTAATGTGATTTTAAAAATGACTATTTTTCTTCTGACTGCAGCAGAAATGCTGCACATTCTGTCGCACACATAAGCCCAGCCATACTGTGTCTTGCTTTGGAACACATTAGCGTACAAGGGCGGATTTTTCAACTGACTTGGAAAAGTGAGCACGCACTTGGTATATGCTCTTCTCATAGAGGCTGTTCTACATTCTGGGCAGTGGAGAGGGTTACCCCATGTCACCAGAAAATGTTACACAACACCTTTGGAGACATTTCCAACTCCACAAGTTCACCTATAGTTTAGTGACTGGAATCCAACAGTAGTTTTACTGTATGACTTGGAAACAAATCTACTTGAGCACAGAGCTTTCCAACAAAGATTTCAGATGCAGAGTGTTTCAAATACGTATTTTGGTGATGTAACCATGAATTTTAAGTGGTCTAGTTTTAGCCTCTCTCTATTAGAAACTCTTAAGGAAAGCTTACTTTTCATCTTTCAGTCTTGTTGGTGTTCAAACTCAAAATGACAGACATGAAAGAGTGTTTAATAATAATTAAAGATTATAACTTTAGTTTTACTCTTCTCTCAATTTATTAGCAAGACTTTTTGCTTTATTCACCATTGGGCAAAGAGCAATGACTGATTTGTTACAGAGACAGAATTACGAAAATTGTTCTGACCTATTTTATTTCCCTACTTATGAGAGGATATCCCCTAAAATTACACTAAAATACTGCAAACTCCGCTTTCATAAATCAAAAGCCTTAGAGAGCAAGGCAGCATCAAAACACAGCAAGTCTTCAAAATGCTGAGCAATGCCTTTACTCCATCGATCTTTTACTCTGTCAAAATATTAGCTTTTTACTATACCACATTTTCTGTGCCACATATAGCAATTACGACATGATTGAAAAGAAAGGAAGCCTGAAAGGTTATGATCTTGTACGGTCTCCAGATTTTAATGGGGCTGACAAGTCTCAAGGACTCTCCGACTGCAATGGAGGTGCTGCTCTGCATAGTATTTCCCATGGCAGTGACACAATGCAATAACCAAGTTTGCATATTGCTTAAAAAAAAAAAAAAAGGCAGCAGTGGCAAGCAGAAAAGGTAGAAAGCTGCGCATAGGTTGAGAGTGAACCATAGTGTAAATCTCACTGGATATTTGCCAGTAAGTATTCATGTATTTGGACTGGCATGTGCAGAATTGTGTAAGTCCCTCCTTATCTACATAAGGAAACAAAATCGAGACTCTTTTGCCATTGCAGGGGAAAGGAGGGGATTGCAATTATAACATGCCCAGCATTATGCCAGTGAATCCAAGCATCCAAGACCTCTGCCTGATTGGAAATGGGTTTAATGCACTGCTGGACTGTCTGTGTTCACTTGTTGCTGGAGTTCATGCGGTAATTCTGTTATCACTCCAAGGAAAACTGACTGCAAAAGGCTTGGACTAAAAGCACTTGTTGCAACTGCTCACTGATGTGAATACAGCAGGCAAGCCTCTGCTTTTGTCAGCTACTTCTTTTGAATTTTTCTATTCCTGTTCCTTCCCACAAGCAGTGTTGTAACTGCAGAACCCACAGAAACCTGTGTGTATACAGCCTAAGACACAATTGTGTTTGGCAGCTTTGCTCTCAAAGCAGCAGCTCTAGGGGCTCTGAAGCTATCTGGAGCACCTCTGATTCTCGGCTTTCAAAAAGTGCTGGCTTGGGAGTACTGAACTAATGGGCTGGCCTCCCCCATCCGCTCCTGAGAAAATAGCATCGCCCTGCAGCGCAGTCATGCTTCCACTCCAAGTGAGCATATTCTACTTTTTCTGTAATTTTGGGGAAGATGACATGAACAAGAACTCTTCATTTCAGCAGCCTCATTTGCCATTTCTTCAACAGCAAGAGATGCAATGAATCATGAGCTTCCATTAGATGTAAAAGTAGTTTGGGGCCAGTCAGCATTAATACAACGCAGCAGCCCTCCAGCCAGAGGTCTGGGAGCAGCTGTGGTTTAGCTGCTCAAAACGTTTTTTGCTATAGCTCCCAGAAATCCAGCAGGCATTTCAGAATCTCAGAAATCAGGGCTGGAGGGATGCTTAAGAGGTCATTACTCCTTCTGTCATCTCAACGCAAGATCAGCTTTACCGCAACTCTTTGTGACAGATCTTTGTTCTTAGACCGTAAAATGCTGGAGCTCCCACAGCTCTTCTCAGTACTCTGTTTTTCAGCAATAGTTAAGCAACTTTCCTTAGAAATTCACTTACAGGAAGAAGTTTGTACCTCAAATACTTAAGAAAAGAATAGGTATTTCATTTAGGGCAACACAATTACTGCAGCCAGTGTTGATGAGGGGAACTTGAGCTTGAGATATCTGGAAGCCATTACTATCCTGACCCTTACAGATGTAATTCCCAACCTTTCTGATGGTAAAAAGCCTCAAGTGAGTCTTTCATTCGTGGTCTTCCTGCTTCTTAAACTCCTAGAAAGCGAGATCTTTCTCTGATAAAGTCAAATCAATATCTAACATGAGAATTGCTGGAAACATTTTTCTGTATTGCAGAGGGTTACGATGCAGACTGGAATAATTTACATTACAATTACCTGTCCTATTGTTGTAGAAAAGATCTGCAGAAAGTATAATGCAGGGAAACATTTCACTTTGCTTGCTGAGTTTGAGCAACCTATAAAGAGTTATTCAGCGAAGACTTGGAGAGCCCAGCTGCTTTAATGTGTGCAGGCACTATGCATTACTTCTAAAAATAGGGCACTGTGGAATAGAGTGGGACAAAGGAGAAAGTCAGCAACAAAAATTCATCTCCCAATTTGCCATTTTTCTGTCTTACCTGAAAAGGTATCTTCGACAAAAAAAAGGGGAAGATGTGATCTTATACCCTCAGACCCCTGACAGCAAGGGAAGTGATACTCAGCTTGTTTGTTAGCTCTCTTGTGGGTATTGCCATATAACCTCAGACAAGTTACCTATACCTGTTTTTCCACCCATCTTCCTTTGTATTGTCTGTGTAGATTATGCAGCTTAGATCCCTAAAGGTCCTTAGGCACCTAATGCCTCTGCAGATACGTCTGGAAGCCCTCCAGGTCAGGAGGTGTCTCTTACACCGTGTATATACCAGCTTTGATCTTACCTGCCGCACTTCATTGCCACTGATACAAAACTTACTGTCACAGCTCAGCTCTGAGCTCTTCTGTTCTACAATATGAACAACAATCACAGGGCCCTGTGGGAGTTAACAAGCGAATTCACTTCTTTTATATATTCACAAAAGTCAGGATAAGCATTCAAACAGAAGGAAAAGCATATTGAGAATCTGTGTCACCAAACCGCTGCATAAAATCATATCCACAATAATTACAGCTTGATTTTAACTGTAAAATTCATACGGATGAAAAGTATGGAAACAGTTATTTTGAGAACAGAAACCTCCCCTGTTATTTGCTTCTCAGCAGACAGTGGGCTCAGGATGACTTGGCTTTCCTGAGCTTTAGCAGCCTCACATGACATGAGCAAGTGGATCAAGAGGAAGTTAGGACAGTTTAAAATATGTTCCAACTCGGACCAGGAGCTGGACAGATGCAAACCCACTCAGATTCACAAAATGTAATTCTTGCTTATGAAAACAAAGACTGAAAGGTGACCTTACTGCATGTGTAAGCTTACACAAAGCAGTGTGGCGATTGATCGCAGGGAACTTGTCAGTCTTATTAGATAAAGGCGTAATAAAATACATTCTCTGGAAGCTAGAGAAACTCAGTCCTAAAAAAGATGCAATCTCATGGCGGTGTGTACTTAAATGCTGAAAGTGGTGGCGCACCACTTGAATTTTTTAGATGCTTTGCAGAAGAACTACTGGGAAAAAGTCTAGTGTCTGTATATACTAATCTTGTCAGATGTTCATAGCCTGGGTACAGGATGATATGTCTCCTGATACCTCAAGATCTCTCTTAAAATGTTAACATTTCTTGTTGTTTCTGTATTTCTATAGTGGCTCCTTCTGCCCTCCGAAGATGGATTTTGCCCTTGCTGAGCACTACTGTGGTGTCCTTATCCAATCCCTGAATAGAGGCTAATGAATAACATGGCCCATTTGGCAAGTGCTTTCTCAAGTGTGAGCAACTGCGTTTTTAAAACGCTCCCTCCCCCGCCCTTCTTCCAAAATTAAACCAAATTCATCATATTAACCAATAAACTCTGTACCAAAGTACTGACAAAACCCAACAATAATTAATAAAAGCCTAATTCTGCATTTTAAAAGATGCCTTAGAACAGAAAGAGAGGTTATCACTTTAGCTTCCAGTAAGAACAAGGATAAAACTGCCGTGAAATTGTGTACTGTGTTTTAAAAAAGGAGGAAAGCCACTGTGAGATTTCAAATTATTACTACCACTATAGCAATACACACACTATAGTATATAGTATATGTTCTGAAATGCTCTTGTCTTTTTAAACATTTAGATGCCTCAAGTAATATTTCTATCGTATGCAATAAAGTAAAAAGTTCCCAGAAGTATGTTTTCACTGTTCATCTGGTTCCTTAAGGAATTTAAGGAAAAAGTCAAAGCTTTTATCATGGTTTTTTATACATATTGTACATACAGGAAAAATCAAATCATAACAAGCATTAAATGTGCGAATTAAAAGCAGATAGTTGAAATTTTTAAAATTGAATGCTTAACTAGTAAAATTTAATGTACCTTTTTGGTTAATGTTTTAATATTTTCTATATTTTGAATGTTTAATATTTGGGTTTTTTTAATATTTTGACAGATATTTGATACTGTTGAAAACGGTTTTCTTTTAAAAAATGTAGCATATCAATCACATGCAGAGCCTTCTTTTCAATAGTGAACTTCCAACACTGAGTAGGTGAAGGAAAGGATAGCACGTACGGGTCACTGTGATTTTCTGAAAAATCTGACAGACTCACGTACTCAGAATGACTCAAGTTGGAAGTGACCTCCAGAAGTTATCAGTCCAAACTTCTGCTTCGCATACTCTCTGAATAATTTGAGAACCCCTTGGAAAATTAAAATCTTTCCTAGGAACCAAGGTCCACAACTGAGATAGTCACCCAAATTCTTCCTGCTCATAGCAAAGAAGTCTTACATCATCCAGGGCTTTACTAATAGAAGCACAGCCAGTTGATTCATCTTTGACTAAGCACTCGTTAGATTGTATCTAGGACAGTGCATCCAGTTTGGGCCCCCAATATGAGAAAGATGTTGATAAACTGGACTAAGTTCAGTGGAGGGTCACCAAGACGGTCAAGGGCTGGAGCACTTGCTCTGTGAAGTGGTGGATGGTGGGAGACTGAGAGACCACGGCACAAATTGAAACAAAAGAAGTTCAGATTGGATAAAAGGAAACTTTTCCACAATGAGGACAGTTGAGCAGTGGAAGTAGCTGCCCAGAGATGTTGTGCACTCTCCATCCTTGGAGGTTTTCAAGAGCAGAGTGGATAAAGCCCTCAGATAGTCTGGTCTGATCTCATACCTGACCCTGGTTTGGGCAGGAGGCTGGACTAGAGACCTCCTGAAGTTGTTTCCAACCTGAGTTGTTTTATGATCCTACTTTCCCCACAACACTTAAGTGAAGTTTGAGAAAAATGAGGAAGCAACCAGGTATATGAGCTAGTAGAGAGTGATGAGAAATCTTTCTCTGTCCTTGTTCAAGGTGACCCTTATACACTTTCACCTGTAAAATTCTGGACATTGCCTGCTGAAAAACCAGAACAACTCAGAGTGTAATTAGGGAAAAAAGATGGCAAAATTGCATTCCCAAAGCAAACACTTCATATGACTATAAAGAAATGCTATTGTTGAAAGGGACTTAGAAAGAGGTGGATATGGAACTTTAGATCTCTAAGTATCAGGCAAAAGAGCATATATTCTCTGGCGTTGGTCTTCTAGTATTGACTTATCTCTGACAAGAGCTAAACAGAAAACAAGATGCTCCAAAACCTCAGGCACTGTACAGTCATGTACACAGTATGAACCACTGCTAGTTGGGGAGTTTCCATCCCTGAGATTTCCCGTAATGTGCATCTGAATAATGTCTCTAAGAAGTCTAATATCTAAAAGTGCTAACAAAAAATACAAAATTCTTAACATAAAAACCCAGAGTCCTCTGCACTCAGTACAGAGATCTCAAATACCAGCTGAGTGTGGGAAGGGGAAGCCAGCTTAAAGAATAAATGTATCTATATTAATAAATAGCTGAATGGAAATCTGTCTTCAGGCCTGTTATACAAACTTGAGGATGCAAAGTCTTATTCACAGTTCTTGAGATGATTTACCACTATATTTCTATTAAGGTTCATATTTGCAGCACACAAAATTATAGTTATGAAAGAATATTGTGAGAATTCAAAATATACTTAAATTTAAATACAGAAAAATCATTAAGAGAGCATTTAAGAGCCATGCTCGTATCATATTCCACAGATTAAGATTCACTGATATCTCTAGACGAATTATAGGAAGAGCCGGCATTTCTGTCAGAAATGAGAAGTCACAGAAATCAGTTGCCTTTGGAGACTGATTCTGGTGTTTTTCTTATATTAAAGTCAGTTTTCTATTAAGTCTTTGGATTTACTGTGACTGCGTCCTAAATCTTAGGAAATGCCAATATTTTCTTCACTTTCTTTCCCATTTATTGCAGCATAATTGGTGGAAAGTAAGAGAAAAGCCCAGCATGGTGCTGAATCAATCTAATAGTGAGTTACAATGATTGCTGGTGGAGCCGAACTCCTGGAGGGAATGGGCTGTATTTTCACAAAAGGTAGTAATCTTTTTATTTTGCTTTCTGGGCTTGGGAGGAATGAGTAGGCCAAGCAAATGGCATATCACTTAGCGCACTTCAGTGTAGAACACAAGGATGTTAAACGTCAGATCCAGGGTCTACCATGACCCACAAAGTAAGCGGGGTTTTTTGAAGGATTTTCCCCTCTTCCTCCTTTCTATATATCGTGGACCTTTTAATCCTTTGCTTTTAGCCAGCTAACTTCTATCGTACCTTCCTGAAAAAGGATCTACAAGGAGGTAATGTGCTCAGAATAAGTTTCTGCTATGTACTATTAGTAGAGCACAGGAACAACCTTGAGCTATAAAGAGTTCCCAGAGTTCAGACCCCGAGTTCACTCTGACGCTATACCAACTTAGAGAATATTTAAACTTTGCTGGGCGCAGACATACATTAAACATCAAGGCTAAGGGAAAAGAAATCATCTGAAAGATTTCCCTTTGCAGTTAACTATTCAGCTGCCGATAAGGGCGTGTTCCTTTTTTTTTTCTGTTGGTGCTCTTCTTCATGCTTTTTTTTACTAGCATTTCTCTGTTTTGCTACTTGTTTTTATCCATTCGTATTGCAGAGGAGGAAAACTAAGCACATTAGAGAATGAACAACAAAAAAAATGATAGCGGCTTAAGGTTTTTAGCAAGAAAGGACATGATTTCATCCAGTAAGATGCACTTAAAATTTAAAAGCAAACCAAACCCAGTTTATAGATATAGATATACATCAGTTAAATAAACCACAACAGTTCAGATATTCTTGCTGAATTTCAATTACCATAAGACCCCACACATTTTAGAAATAACATTAAACAATGCTTATTAAGCCATCTGATATTCTGAAATATATCTTTGGATGTGTATTTAAACTTTTAAAGCAACTTATATAAAGTTCAGATTTTGGCTCCCTTAGGAAAATACATTAATGTTTTTTATGCTCATTTAAGATAGAGAGTTTCTTCCTGATAGATTCAAGGGCTAAACAGAAAATTATTTAGATGATTTTAGGCATTATTGCTCTCTGATACTAATGCAGCAGCATATGAATAAATAAAATGAAGCAAATTCTTCCTTTGAACTCACTTAAACAGGCAATACTGTAAAGTCATCCCGAGTTCTACTTAAAAAGTGGGGTGGGTTTGTTGGGATTTTTTTAGAAGCAGAGTGGAAAGTTACATATCAAAATGATGCAAATAAATCAGGACCCTCTGCCTGCACCTGTATTTGCTTTCATGAGATGTTGCATTAGTATATAATAGAAAAGTTTTGCCTTGCACTCACTTGTCAGCCATTGTTCGGATCACATGCCCTCTCATTGTTTGTCAGAGCCAAGAGAGACTGGGCCCTCGCTCCACCAGTGACTCAATAGAAACTGTCGCCATGGGAGGCAGAGAAGGCAGCAACTCCCCGTGCACCCTATTCACTGAGCCCTGCAATGATCCAACTTGACCTCTTTTGGCTGAATAAAACTGGTCTTTCCTTATTTCTAAGCATAATCATGCATTTTGCTCCAATTGGTTCTACCCCCCAAACTTTTGACAACCTAAGAAAAGTGTATCATATTTGACTATCGTTTGTCAGATCATCTACAACTCTCCCATTCAGCAAAGAGGTCTGTGAATATAAACAGCCAAAGACTCCCATTCAACAAACACATGCAAGCACATTATTTTCAGCATAAAATAAATCTATTCCCTCCACCTGGAATTGGAGAGCATCCCACTCATGCTTTAAGAACAGAATATGACAGGAACGGATAAAAAGAGCTGATGTATTATTCTTTGCTCAGTCCAAATTGGAAACCTACATGCCCTAATGGCATTTTGGTTTCCAAATGAGTTCTTTGAATAATATTCCCTTCCCCCCTTTCCATTAGAATCTCCAGAAATTAATAATTTAGTCTAGTCATACTGCAGGCCACATGAGTGGTAACTTTTGAATAAAACAATAACCATTCATACCCACATTTAAATTGCTGGAAGGCTTTTGAGGTTCACTGCCAAGTAACTAACCCATCTCAAGCATCTGTAGTAACTGGGACTTAGGAAAAGCGGCTGCAGCTCAGTCAGCATTAACTTCAATTTAGCAGTTTGGTTTTAATTTGTTATGTCGATTTGCATGGGATTTCATATCCTCAGGGAAAGGGACGCACAGTTTCATTTGCAGTAACAACATACCCATGCCTTCTACAGCTAAATACAGCTCCCAGGGCTGCCTTTTGCCCCACTGACTTTTTGTATGGCAAGGTACAGAAATAGTTTCTAGATTGCAACCCTTCTGTCGGCCTTTTACGAAGACCTATGATCATGATGCTAATGTCAGGCAATGCAGTGAGCGTGTACACAAATTGAACTGATCTCAGTATCGCTGTGTTTGGAAATCCTGCATTTCAGGAGATTCTATCAAGTCTCTGACAGGATTCAACATTTACAGGATTACAGGGTTCACCACTATGTCTTTTACTGCAATCAGGGTATGCCATAGGTGAAAGAAAAAAAAAAACAAACTATGAAAGGGAAAGAAGAAAGAAAAAACATTTCTGTACATCACATCACTGTAAAAACTTGATCCATATATTGCCAGGTAGATCCCCTAAAAGCTGAGGTTGAAAGGTCGAAAACTGCTGCGTTTTATTACAAGGGAGCACAATGACAATTGTGGAGGTTCGATCTGCACGACCACAGAAGGTTTAGCCCTCAGCAGTGAAGGAGCAGTGTCCCGCGAGGCAGGGAAATCTGCTTAGCGCTTATTGCACTCACCTCTGCCTGCAGACTTTTCTGTGCTGCCACCTCCATTTCCCAATGTTTGTATGAATTAAATTCTCCACTTTAGCACGCTGGCTTGAAATACAGGCAGAGTTTACTGAATATAATTCCAGACTCCAACTGTGATATTAACACTGAAACACGCACAGAGCATGTTCAGAATTAAAAAGCCTCGCCTCCTTCTCCCTCTTTTAAATGATGAGGCAAAAAGGATCCAGATGCCTCAGACACAAATGTGTCAGAAGCAGGGGTTTATGTTAGTGAGAAAGAGCCTGTTACATGCCTGTTACATGCTTCCAGATTCTCAAAAGCATTACTTTAATTTTGCCACTTATTTCCATTATTCTCTTCCTGCTTATTCCCAAAGCCAATTAAAATGAAAACAGGAGATTTTAAAGGCTTCAGTTTGATAACAGGCAGCAAGACAAGCGAGGCATGGGACAGGACTGAAATATAGCTCTTTAATGCAAGCATATTAATAGAAATAATTGGATTTCTAAAGTCTCAGAATTGCAAGCGTTACCTCTTATCGTCCATTAAATCAATTGACATCCTGCACTTGTTATGTCAGAAGTGTTATTCTTATTTCATGAGAGCGCTAAACAAATTTGGTTTGCTCTAATGAAAGTTGTGGAGTTTTCTTCTGAAGTACATACTGGCTTCATAGCATGTAATATATCCAATGGATTCATTAAAGCCAGTATGGTAAATGCTGACCTCAGAGAAGTTAAACTCTCAATTTTGTTTTTAGGGAGGCCAGAGTTTCATCCAAAACACATAATGTTTTATTAAGCTTTTAGTAATTATAATAAAAGAATTAAAGAATTTAATCTCAACTTTCCAAAAGAGCGTACAGGAAGTAGATGCTGGAACTCCTCTGAATTTCAATGGGAGGCTTAGCATCTAACATCCTCGGGAAATCCCTGCCTTATCCTGCCGTTGATTTCTGAATTTAACATCATCCTCATTTTCCATCTTATATGTTCAATTCAAATTATTCCTGCTGGCTATGACTGCTGCCAGGTGATAGGGCTAACACAGTCTTTAACCCCATCCAACAAGGCAGTGCCCAGTCCACCTTACACCTGCCTTGTTCCTGCCCCCTTCTCTTACTCCACACTCACACTAAGGAGCCAAAAGCAAAGCAATACGAACACCTCCACACATACCTTTTTATTTGTAGGGTCAGTTTTCTGTAGATTTAACCCCCTGAACTGGCTCATTGAGATGTCAGATAAGACCGCAGACAGCTCAAGGACGAAGAGGGAGAATGTGTCAAGGGACAAGGAGAGAATAGGGAACAGGAGGGCAGAATTGCCTCTTATCGTACAATTAGCCATTAAAATGGTTTCACTTTCTTGCCAGACCACATGCTGCCTACGGCTGCACAGGATTAAAATTTCCCCCTGCCTCCAGAGCTGTAATTTCAAATGTATTCATCCCAGCAGCAAGCGCGCTGCTGACACGAATGGTGGCTCTGCTCCCCAGCCCGCTCCCGTGAACGCATTTGTGCTCCTCTCCTTTCTGCCAGCACAAACATCCTTGTGACTGTGCCGTGAGCTAAAGTGGGAAATAAATACAGCTGAAAAGTAACTTCCATTATTCAGAGTGGATTTTATCTGAAGTGGTTCCCTGGTCTGGCTCACAAAGCAGCTACATACCACCAATGCCAGGAAAATGGAAGGGAAGAGAACCGTCCGCCCCTCTGAGCGGTACTGTGAACTTCTGCCAGAACTGTTCATGGAGCTACAGCTGTGATCCAAGAACTGAAAGCCAACTCTTCAAAACTGGGAAATGAAAGCCAGCCTTCTAACTTTGTTTACAGAACATACCGCAATATGTATATAGGCTCCTGAATAGCTTAGGAACAACGTTCCACTGATGATAAATTAGAATTACGTCCCTGTTAGGTATGGTTATATACCCAACTCCAGATTTTAAGCACTCATCTAAAACATAAGTTAATATTAAAAAGATACATCTAATTTTTATACTTATTCATTTTCTATTACTTATTCCAACATGAATATTTTCCTATTTATGGCATGATAAATGATCTATTTTTAAGTCTTCTGACAAATAAGATTTCAGTTTTCTCTAAAGCTCCTTCAGATATTACCTTGCAGAGAAATATTCAAGTACCATGTTTTTATTACTGCTCATGCAGAATAAGTTATTTTGCCAGCTGAAATAACTATGTCACAAAGACAGAAGTAAGCGCAAAAATGTGTCTATTTTTCTTTTTTTAATGGTTAAAAAAGAAAAAAAAAGACCATTTTTGTTGTATTTCCTGGAAAAACTGTCAGCGAAAGTTGAAGAGCACTTAACATACACCTCGCGGCCTTGAACACTAATAACTTCAACATAGGGCTGATTGGGAAATTGCTTTTCACTTTAAGGTAAAAGCACTAAAATCTATGTAGGGGATTAAGGGTTTTCCCAGCAGAAAACTAAGTATTTCAACTGAAAATTTGGATTTTTTTTTTTAAGCAAATCAAGGGAGAAACTAGTCACACGGTTAAGTTTTAACAGTTCTGTCCTCTGTTCTGCATCTCTTTATTCTTATACCTAAACATATTGCATTGAGTATTTTACACTTAATCCTGGATAAAATAATGAAAAACAAAAGGTTAAGAAAAAGAAACAGAACCAAAAATGGTCAGCCCTCAAACCATTATTTAAGTAATCCATTAAGAAGAATGCAGACTAAGTATACCAACATAATCGTACTTTACGCCACTCCTGTGAGGTTATAAACGCAGGCTGAACATTTTGCTTCCTTCACTGAAGTGGCATCATGTGGAGAAAAAGCGTCTTTAAAAATTAAACTAATTTGGGTCCACAAACAGGAAAATGCCTTAATCATACTTTTATAGCAGAATTTTATGTCAGTACGTAGTTTTTTAGATGCCTTAAACTGCTAATTTCCATAAATTAACATGCCCGGGTCTCTTTTAATAGTAATCATAACTTTGCATTTCCTGCTTGTAATGCTTGGCTTTAACATAATTACAGTATGTTCCTTGTTTTCAGTCCCATACAGATCCCCTTCACTGCTCTCTCCCCAGTCAAGCTCCGCTCAGCATAGTTTTGTATTAACAGACACACAAAATGAACCTCCAAAATTTACTCAGAGATTTATTGCATACATTAACACTTGCACATGTATATGCAAACTTATATTTGAATATTCAAAAGGTCTGACTGCTACTGCCGGTGAACATGTTTTATTTTTGCATGCTATGGCTGTACATGCAAATGCCTTTCTTCCAGTATCTATTATCTACTCCCATAATCAATATGTTCCCTTTACTAAAACAATCCGTTTCAGACCCTGTATTACTTTGCCTTCCCAGAAGTCAATAAATACTGCCACGTCCCCACTACACAAATGTCTTTGCCCAATTCTTTTTACTGATTCTGCCCATTACGTGCTTGTCCCTGTTTTCTTTCCTAAATCTTCAGCTTCCTCCCTCTCTTGCCCAGACCCTGCTTTTGCTCACTCCATGCAGGAGGAAAAGCAGCAGCTCCACCTCCTCTGCTGCCCTGTTTCTCTTTCTCACCTGTCTGACACACAGGCACCTTCTGCTCCCTTTGCTAAAGAAACAGCATCCCCAACAGGCAGCGTTCAATAGAATCCACGCCAGGGACCGTGACCAGAAGCACCTGCCAAGGACAGGAATGAACAAAATACTGCAGAGGAAAGGGGACGGAAACACTGCATGGATGTATCTCCTTAATACCTAGAACAAAAATGCCATTTTATTATTTGATTTTTTTATGGGAAGCACCTGCCTTGGGAGCTGAACATTGCAGTCTCCACAGCCACGTGGACAAGGGCCAGGACAAGGCTGCTAAATGCTCTGCCCAAGAGTACTGTTAAAGAAGATTCTGCATTGGGGTTCTTCTGCATCGGGGCTGACTGCATTAACCAGTTCATCACCAGAATACGCATAACGCACTGTATCAGTTAGGGGCTAGCAGGTTCCAGCCCACCCTGTTCGAATGCTTCTGCCTGGCAATATTCCACGTAGTGGCAATTTTGCAGCAACACATGACCCACTTGCTACCTCTCTCCTGCAAAAGTACGTCATACTCTATCTTACCATTAACTGTGCTACCCTAATCACCAGTTTGTGTGGACATACAACCAAAGGATGTTCTTTCTACATGAAAGGACAGTGCTGTGGTGAACTGCTTCCTAAAGGTTCATGTTATCAACCCTTAACCTGCAGTGGTGCCAGCCTGTACACCAGAGCCACAACCGTGGGGAAAAGCAGTCAGCTGGAGTCGTTACAATGAAAAAGTCACTCTCCGCTTTACCCCTGCGGGGCTGGCTCAGAGTCCTCAGCTTTGTCCTGCTCAGAGCACACTTCACACCTGAATGAAGAAAAGTTTTGTTCTCTGAAAGAATCAAGTTCATGCTGGTTAAAAGAACTGAGCTAGCTAAACTACAAAAATTTAACTATTGATCGTGACCATTAAACCACTTTAAAATATGAAAATAAATTCAAATTGGACTTGGTAGGCTAAATTTACTTTCAATTTTTCCTGATGCATAAGGCCTATTTGCCTAATTTAATGTTTTACAGCTATCTTTAATGTGCAAATACTTTCTACAGTGAATATGCAATATGAAAAAAAATAATCAGAAAGTCTAATTCTGAAGTTATGCTGCTTATTTCCTTCCTGAAAACTCGTCTGAGTGAAGTCAGGTTAATTGCCTCTAAGTCTCTATGAATAATGTTGCAAAGCCTTGCACTGACAGTTACACCATTCTTCTGCTAGTCATGCATTCCAGAGCTATTGCAATGTGTAACTGTAATTCATTTTGGCTGCAAGATCTGCATGTAAAGATAAAAGCCAATAGAAAACTTCCTTCGTCTGCCTCCGGTTTTCATCAACTTTCTACGCAGTGGGCGTAATTTTGGAGATGTTACTTGATCTAACATGCTCCAAAATGCTCCCTTTAATATATTCTCTGCACATTGTCATCATTCATGATGGTAGCAGCAGTATGTTGGCTCATTATGTTCTACTAATCTTACTACCTGATATTCTTTTCACCAATCAATCTGTTGATTGCAGCCAGTTTAAATCTTAGCGATAAACAAGATTCTGAGATTTTTCAGTGGACAATGGAATCTGAATCAACGAGCATCCTCCAGTGGAAAACCAAAATCCTCCTACAAATAGAACTGAGAAACTTAATAGCCCACACGCACAATGTTTATGGAGCAGCGGATGGGCTTTTACACACTTGCAGTGCAGGAGAGCATAGCATCCTCAGCTCTCAGTTTAGCAATCAGGCTATGGAGGATTTCATTCTCACACAGACATTTATTAATTACACCTTGAAAGTCTACCAAGTTAGTCTGTTATTGATACCATATCTCTAGCTGTTCTGATTCATAACTCATCTTTAAAACCCGCAAGCACAAATAGTTGAAGCTTCTGTGAAAGTATTTCCAGGTTACACTTACTATATTAACCACACAGCTCTCAGAGCCAAAAGAACCCCAGTCTAACATTCAGATGGATAACCGGGGGAAATTCATATAAAAAGGGGGGGAAATCATACCTGTTTTCTTCAAACTATCTTTATAGTATGTTCCATAGTCGGCAACTTAATAATGTTACTAACATTAACAAATTCTCAGAATGTAAGTGCATTTCAAAGAGCACTAAAATACTTGAAAATGTGGGCTTTGAAAAAGACATAAAAAGAAGAAACATTATTTACGTGGCTGGCATTTAAAGAAATAACAAAAATCATACTTGCTTTTATGGAAAACAGTAACATTTGCAGTCAAAAAAATCATAAATGTCCTGTAAGAGATGATGATAGCCTCACCGACATGATGAATAAGAGGCACTTAGTTTTTAATGGCTTCTGTAATTTTTTTTTTTCTTATGAGAGCAGCACACTGTGTAAAATGTATTTTAGTCTTCAGTACTCGGAAGCAACTTCACACATTATTATTCTACGTTAGCTCCATTTGTCGATTTGATGACTAAAGACCTATTGGCCAGATGCAAAGGTTTCTTTCTAATCTTGATCTGTAACACAGCACAGCGATGGGTATGTCATTCCCCATGAAGGAGAATGAATCAGGAGAATCATTCTGTAAGGTACAGTGTAAAGATAAACTAGATGCATTAATTATCTGAAGGAAGTTCTTGCTTAATTGTGAGAACGTTTAGTTAGCCCTGTCAAAACTGTAGTTTTTCCCAGTCAAAAGATGCTATCACTGGCCTTGACTCAGAATATTGGAGAGCTCTTTGCCCTTGATCAGCCACATGTGAATAGTCTAGAGAAGTCAAGAGGAATTCTGATGCTTTACGGGATTCAGACCTGGAAATCAAATATATTTTATTTCTCATTTCTATCATACATGCAGAAAATGATATCCTCTAATTCAGACATATATAAAATAATTATCTTTTTTTCTTCAAGTAAGCATCAGGTGAAAATAGTGAGATGTGTTAAGGGTTTGCTAACTGATGATATATTGCCTTAAATTAATTTTCTACTATTAATGTTACTTAATGGAATTTCATATTTCTTATTTGAAAAATGAGGTCAAAGGAAGCAATGATGAGAGACAATTACAATTACCACTTAGGACCATTAATATGTAAATATATGGGTAAGTTAAGACTGCTAATTTTAAGTTGCATAATTGCTGGATATTTTCTAAGTTAGAGTCTAATATGTTCTGCCATTATTCACGTCTATTTTATGCATACAATGTCAATGACTTTTATTCTTAAAATACCATTACTAATAGCAATGAATTTATTTTATTAACTGATACAGGCATTAATGTCACATTATGCCATTCAATCACTTTCTAAAAATACAACAGGTTAAAAAATTGTATCACTTACGCACCTTCACGCATCAGCTCATGAGTCAATCACAAGCAACTGGGTGGAGAAGCAGCTTACATACTGGGTAGATTTCTCCATCATTGCCCAGTGGGGTTTTTTCAACCTTCCTTTGCAACATCTGATATTACAAACTTTAAAGCACAGATATTTTTAAAAGGTCAAGATAGAGAATGGATTTGATCCAAGGATCCTCAGCTTAGCAATCCAAAAGTCAAGAGAACTCTATCAAATGTCAAGAGAAGCCTGAGAAGACTTCAAGAAATTATTTCTGCAATACCTCTCATTTATGCAGTGTGTGCAAAAGAGAACTATTTTAACCAGTTCTAATTCAATGATATTTTACAAACTTCATCTTATTTCAAACATGTAAAGTGTGGACAAGAAGAATTTTCTCAGTTATGATTTTTTCATTAATTTTTCACTATTACCTAAAACTTTGAAATCAAGACTGTCCTTCAAAAAATATAATTCTAGACTATGGTCTGTATTACATGGACCATGGAAATAGAATGAGAAATAAAACACTGCAGTCCACTTATAATCCTAGTACATTCTTCATTTTAATTTAAAATAGAGTACGTGTTCTCAGAAGAATTCTGCATAGACTGCCATGCATTCTCCTGAACGAAGTGTGAAAAAATGATGATGGCTGTAGGAATTTTTTTATATGTGATTTTAAGAAATTCTTGAAAACATGGCTTTTTTTCCTTGAGATATATCTAGTGCAAATATTCAGGTGTCTCACGGTAAAAGAAATGCTGTCAGTTTCCAAAAGTGCAAGGAATTTTCAGTTCTAAGCAAATTTGATACAATATGACCAAACTAAAGTCGTTAAGATCTTCCTTCTCTTTGCCTTACATTATTTAAATTAAAGCCTGATATTTTTAGGGAGGCATAAAATCAAATTAAATACTCTCATCAGGTGAAACAGCTTTCTTTGGTATGTATAAAAGACATTTATAGAAACTACTTTCAAGAACATCCTAAGTATAAACAAATGTGTTGTTAACTTGTTGCAACAACCTAAAATGAATTTCTGCATTCTCCATTCTGCTGAAAATGGAAGAAGTGATTTTGGCCCATGAAAAAGTAACTACTTTTGCTATTTGCCCTTTATTCTGTATTAAGTATGATGTGGCCTTTGTGTAGACAATTCACTCATGTCACTTCAGAAGATACAAAGAACAAAACAACACCAATATCTGAGCCATCTGTAATAAAGTTTTAGCTACTGATTCAAGAGATATTTTTCCCATAAATTGACTCACCATACAAATGGGATTGCTCCAAGCCTTTCAGACTTTATCTGCTAACCATTTGGAAATAGTAGATGATAACTCCCCCATAGCTGATAGAGCTAAGTAGTTAAAAAGTGTTGTAGATGATATCTTCAAAGGCATCCATGGAGAATCCTGTAATACTCTACATTTCTTTAACTGTGATCAATTCTTAAATATAAACCTCTCCTTTAATCCCTGCTTTGGACTCCTGGAGTCACTGGATGGGTTGGGAAAAGTATTTTGTTACAGATGAACAGTTGAAGAATACTATATCCACATTCCTAAAAAGATACAGAGACATCTATTTAAAATCTATCTAGAAAACAGATTGTTACCAATAAACAAAGGAAAAGAGAGGTGGATGCTGTTTATGAGAAATACCTGCTAGTTAAAATGTTTACACAGTAAAAAAATAAAGCTAACACAGTAAAAAAATTAGTCAAAGAACAACTCAAACAGCACCTCCTAACACTACGCTAACTCCAATACAGTCAGATAGAAATTCAGTTCTTGTGTGTTACTGAGGAAAAAAGCCCAGGGTAGTCTGTGTGCTGCTCGGTTTTCTAAATTCACTTCCCACAATTCAGATGTCATCTGCACATACTCAGGTACCACCTATATATGAAACAGCAACACATAGCCCACTTTAAGTATAACCCAGAAGATCTCTATGAAAAGGCGCACCAGTGCAGTCAGGGGACTCAAGGCCAGCCGCTTCAAGCACCGTTCACCATGCTGCTGTGAGCATGAAGAAGTCAAGCATTGATCTGCATCGGCTAAAGTTTGCTGTCTCCATTGCAGGGAACAGGCCTTCGACACAGCCCCTAGGTACAGAGATAAATGTCTATAACCTCACTGGTTTTAAATATCTGATCGAATTCTGTCTCATCTTCTTTTTGCCCTCAATGGGAAAAAAAAAAATTATTAACGCCCCCAGTCCCAAGTAAGCTTCCGATTGAGTATCAATCGGTCCACCAGTCCACTTAATCTTCCACACAAATATCAAACCCCAGAAAAACGTCAGATGATGGGTCCTTTGCACACCACATCCTACCCCAGCACTTACAAAGAGACGGCACCATGAATGTATCCCATAACCTGCCTTTAGCCATTCCTTGTCAAGAGGGCACCGGCCTTCCTATTTCCTTCTGTCTCTAAGGTATCCAAGGTGAAAACAGGTTACCGTGGAATAATCTACTTACCTAAAACATGGCTAGACACTGTTTACAACAGAGAGAACAAATATTAGGTAAAAAATTTTTCTTCACAAGTGATGCAGAAACTCTAGTATCACCTCAGCCATGAAGGATGAAAGTTCATGGAAAATCTCTGCTAGGAAAGGTTGGGGAATATAAATGGGTGTATGCCGGGAAAGGATGCTGGAGCCCCCTTTCTCCGCATGAGATACATATCATGCACTCAGACCCATGAACAAGTAGCAGCAGCCTCTTAGCAAGCAGAAAGTATGGGACAGAAGAAAGACATTTCAAGCCAAAGCTAATGTTAAGAGAACAGTAATAAAACTGAATAGCAGTAACAGATACCTCATAGCGCCAACTTACTACTAACATGACCTTCATTTATGTGCTTCATTCACTTCCCACCGAAGCAAAAGGAATTTCCCCAGGAACTGCATCTGGTTCTAGACAACTTCAATTGTGCAAAAGCATTAATTAATCAATGCAACACACTGCTCTATCTGACCTAAGTTAACCCAACCGCGCTGGTGTGGGCAGGCTGCTGGGCTCGTGTGGAGGCGTGCTGAAGCAGAGACGGGGCGTGATTCAAAGTGCTGCAGCTGGCAGCAAAGAACAATCAGGTCTTCCCAAAACACACCCCTCTGAATAAAACACAGGCAGAGCACAATGCTGCGCCTCCCACCTTCAGCGGCTGAGAAGTCCAAAATACAAGGAATATTTTGGTGGTCAGAATGGAATTACCTACCTGGGAAGAGAGCAGCGTTTCTGAGTTAACAGCCTTCCAAGCACTGGAACCACTAAAACTGGTTGGGAACTTACTGTTAGAAATGAGATGAATTAATGTATTTCAGTTCCACAGAAGCTGGCAAGAAAAAATCCCACCCTTATTCTAAATCTGTAATTAAAAATTCAAAATCAAGTCAAGATTTCTTTGAAGGGGCTAATTGAATTTGCTCCTTTTTGACTTGACCTAATTTTATTTTATATTTGCTGTGTCACTAAAGTTTATGTAAAGAATTTACACTTTGAGAATTAAATCAGAAGTTAAAACTCTTAAGAGATTTTTTTTTTTCCTAAGAATCTTAAAACAATTTACAGAAGTTCAATAGAGTAGGAAGATTAGGCCATCAAATGAAAGAAATTCAAATGATCTTCAAAAGCTGGCCTCCTCCTATCTTATCTTTGAGAGTGGATAAATTCACTTTGATACTAGGATTTAAAAAAAAGATCAAATAAGTCCACATGCTTATGTCTGATGTTATTCAGGTAATTTTGTTGTTGAAGTAGTTCTGAGGGTAGAACACAAGCCAGGGAATGCACATCTGCTGCTTCTCAGCAGTAAAACATTAGTTCTACATTTGCACAACTCCTAGGACTGGGGGATACAGAAAAACACAAAGTTTGGAGCACATGAACACATTTTTCGTTTTTTAAAAGAAGTTTTATAATCTGTCACTGACCAGATACCATGTAAATGGCAAGCAGCCTTTCCACATGATCAATTAGATATAAAATAACCTATATCTTAGGTTTAACAAGAGATGGTCTGAAGGATTCAAGATGAGAATAAAGAAGTGGGAGGGGAGAGATAAATAGAAAACAAGGCTATAAGCCATTGTCAGTCAAAGGTGTATGTAACTGATTTGCAATCAGTTTTATTCATTATGGAATCAGAAGAGAACAAACTCATTTAATTTTATATGCTCAGTTCAGTATTTGTCATGTAAATGTTCTAAGAGACAGCACCGAAAACATTAACTGTATAGTTCCTTATAAAGGAAAGAGACAGAACAAGCAGGGAGAACATTATTGAATGATAAAATGTCTGAGGGATCTGGTGGGAATTCTTCATATAAGATGTATTCTTCTTTAGGGAACAGGCGTAGATGTAAACAGATGGGCTTGTATGAGTAGAATCGGCAGCTCCACAGATAGTTGCTTTCTTTTATATATGATTTTTCAGACTCACCAGGGTATTCAGGACCACTCTGCTTAATTATTCTTAGCATTTTGCCCATTTCATACGCTCACAATATAATGGCCAAATATAAAAATAATTTAAACAAATTGTAGTTTAAATCTCAATGGCAACAATACATTTTATTCAAACAAATCACTTACAAACAGAACTGTCTGTTTTATGAATGTTAGTCCATCTGTTCACAATAGCTCCTTTGGAAGTATTTGGTTTGCTTAGAAATACCAAAACTGATTATGTATGTGGTGGTAGATGGGCCGAGGTATGTTTGCTGCTTTTAAATCACTAAGCATATTAAAGGTGTTTTTACTTTTATTGATCTAGTACAACTGAAGAAAGGAAATGCTTGAATCCATTTTCACTGCATGTAACTATATATGTATATATTTTTAAATGTATACACTATACATTCTATACAGTGACTATTGCAGGTGTTCCTCTTCTGGAGAGGACGCACGGACAAACGTTGTGTTTCCATGATGACGGCCAGGCTGTACTGGGGTATGGTTCTCACCTCTCCTCCATGAATTGTAAGAAAAGAATGAATCAGATATCACCAGAGAGTGTTGAGCACAGCACACTTCAAATACATGCACATGTGGTACAACAGTGCTTATAGCACAGCTGATAGAGCCACACTAGTAATTTGGCTGGGAGCACGGTATCTACCATTTTACAATGGCAGGATCCTAATGGTCACTCTGCCACATCTTTATACAAAAACCAGCTTCACACACTGAACGAGTAATAAAATCCCCTCGTCCAGCCCTTGGTATATCCTTTTGAAAAGCCCAAACAGACTGTGAACATATATGTTAAAAGCAAAACGGTACAGACCCAAAGGACTGTAATCTGCACACACTTGTACACATAAAGTGAATGTTAGCTCTATGTTAATGGGTGTGATTGTGTTCTCAGGTATTGAGCAATCCAGTTTGTGTCATTTTGAATCCATTCCACTGAATTATTTAGACATTCACCTCAGTACTACTAAAACACGTAATTGCAGAGAAGATCAGGACAAACCACAGAAGTGAACATCAAATATAAGAACAGAAGTGCTTTTATAGCAGTAAAAGGAAAATAGTAACAGAAAACAAGTAAGCAATGAATGAAAAGGAATTATTATAAAATATGTAACAGAGTCCCTCGTTAGTGTAAGAGTTTGAAGCAGGTATCCCACGAGCCCTCAGGCCAGCAGCATGCACACACAGAGGAAATCTAAACTGGGGCTCCCAGTGAAGCTGTGTTTGAAAAACATCATAGAGTCCAACCCAATGAACCACCAACTAACAGACACAGTAGCCTGCTGCAGCATTTGGATGGTATCTCCGTAGTTGGGTCCCCTACAATGTCTCAGAAAATGTCCTGGACAGACAGTATGGTGTCTTCTAGACAGAAGCTGGCTGAAGCTTGTTAGGTTGGACTATAGTAACAGCAACCCAGAGCATGTTGTATCAGTAAGACAAAAGTCAAGAAGAAATCCTCTATGGAGGTCTGAGGCTCAGACTTCTCTTGCCCTGAAAGGACCAACACTGAGACTCAAGATGCCCTCTACCTTGGTCCACTGAGTCCTAGCTTGCCACAGGGAACCTGCTGCGCAAGGTATGCGGTGCCATGGGGATGCTCAGGACTTCCCAGCAAACAATGCCAGTCTTCTTCCCAAACTTCAGATCTACCTACCAGCTAAGACTTTGGGTGATATTTCAGGAGAGCATCTTTTTTTCTTTTGCTGGGGGGGTTCTGCATGAGGTAATGTTTCAACAATTTCTATGGGATTGACTCTCCTTATTGATTTCCTTTCCCTATGTTTTGCTCTGATGCCAGGGAAGAAGTGTTCATTGTACCCAATAACCTTGTTTCCCTTGATTTTGTGTTACCGTTCCTGCAATGTCCTATCAAGCATCAGAGTTGTCTACTAATTTAGGCAAATATGTTAAGAAAAATCTATATGAAATGTGTTAATTCATAATTAAAAATTACAAGAACATTACATCAATCACAATACCTGTTTCACAAGGCTCAGCAGTCCCAGATTCAAATGCTTCACATCAGACGTAGAAGCTGTAATGGGAAGGCTGTGTGTTTCTAAAGTCAGGGACTTCTCTCAGTCCTGGCATTTGAAGCTGTGCAGGGAGGGTGGAGGAGCCCTCTCCGCCACAGCACTGAGTGAGGCCAGCACTGGCATGGATCTGCCCTCCCTATGGTGTCACTCAGAGGGTTCATCTGCTTAAATGAAGCCCATTATTTTGCTGGTCCATCAGCCAATGACTCTAGGCAACTTTATTTCGCCAGTGCCTAAACTTAGCTTGTAAGCACAGCTAAAATATTAATCATTAATTACAGTCACTGCTATAAATGCCATCAGAGACATTCCCAATGTCATTCAGACCAACTGGTTAGTGTATGAAGTTGAAGGAAAAAGAATACACAATAAAAATAAAAACCCCCAAATACTGGACACAAAATGGAGAGGGCTAATTCCACTGATACAAGGAAAGATCTGTTTAGCCAAATACACATAATTGTATATTAGAATTTTAAGAAGACAGCTGTGACTGCAGTCTGGAATACAGAGAAGGATGATCCCAAACAAAAGGGCTGTTATCAACTACTACCTACAATTCTGGCAAGGAAGCCAAGGAAGGCAATGAATTTAACAGACTATGTTTTAAGTTCTGCTTTTTTATGGAATACACAATGAAATTCTCAAATTCAATAATCTTGCATTCCAAGGATGGTATTAACAATTTAACTCCTGATCTTAATATCCAACTTCAATGTTACCATCCGACTTCAGATGCACATCCAGCTGAGAAACCAGAACACCTTATAGTATAGTATATAGACTTACGTAGTATAGTATATAGACAGATGTCTTTGGTTGAAGGAATTGCTGATACATTCCTTTACTGGGAATAGCGATAAATTCCTTTAAAGAGGAGGTCATGCAGAGAAAGCTAGGTGCCCAACGTACCAATAGCTTAAATCCTCTCATCTGTAATTGATTTCAAAGACACCTACACATTATTTCAACCATATCCAACCAGTTTCAATCACACCAGCAAGCAGAACTACGCAGAGAACTGCTTTCGTAACTCCTGAGACCTATCCTGGTCAGACTGTTTTGGTT
This sequence comes from Steatornis caripensis, assembly GCA_013398225.1. Classification (NCBI taxonomy): domain Eukaryota; kingdom Metazoa; phylum Chordata; class Aves; order Caprimulgiformes; family Steatornithidae; genus Steatornis; species Steatornis caripensis. The sequence continues at coordinate 194,805 of VZSC01000719.1, read as the reverse complement.
TCTTTAACAGGGAACAAAAGTGCAAAAAACTCAGAATAAAGTGATTAAATATTTGCCAGAATCAGATAGTATTCAAACAGGAGTTTTATAAAACCCTAAATATGAAATTATTGAAATCGTTACTGAAGTACAAGACCTATTGTTTAACCGGTCCAAGCAGCAGAGGAGTGCAAGGTGGCAAACACTACAGCAATTTCTGAAAACAGCTTGAGGAACTGTCAACTAGTACATCTGATTTCTTTACAGGTCTAATAAATCCATTTCTTATTACACAATTGAGTTTAATTGATGCAAGGAGAAATGTAATACCACAGTGAAGATCTACCATATCTTTTATAGCAGGAAACAACAGATCAGAAATCTGCTCCAGTTCTTTGATGGTGCTGAGAAGCATAGGAGTAAGGGTGACCTGACTTACATAAGATACTTGAATTCCCAAAAGTTTCTGACAACCAAAGTTGGGAGGGGGAAAAGCAAAAAAATTGAAGCTTTCCAATAGGACATAGTCAGGAAAATACAGGAGCAGATTACCAGAAGAATGTGACATCTATTCTGGGACCTGTGCTAGTCAGCACATTAATAAATATTTTTGTAAGGGTTGGAAGGTAAATATTGTGGTGACAGTCACTGATAGCATAGAACTATTCAAGTTTTTCAAGATGACAGCACATTTCATAGACTCATTGAGGAATCTTAGGATGCTACTGGATTAAGTAGAAGAGCGGCAGATGAAACTGAACTCTGAGAAACAAAATTATTCGAATGAACAAAAATATCCTTATTTATACAAATACAAGAACAGATCTGTCAGGAGAGAGATCTCACAGCCACCACGGATACTGCTTTGAAGACATCAGCTTGATATAATGTCAAGACTTACTGTAAGGGGAAAAAAAAGTGCTAGAGAATAGAACCAGGAAACCTCATTAGGCTTCTATTTAAAAGCATGCCTTAAGCAGATCATATAGGCCTCATCCCTCTCCTCCATTTCTAAAAGAATGTACCTGAAATGAGATTTACGAAGGGCAACAAATGAAGAAAGATGAGGAATGGCTTATGTGCCTTGGAGCTTAAACAGACACAGGCTCCTCAGCTCTGCAAAGAGTAGGGCAAGATGCGTCAGGAACAATTATTCAATAATTTCCACAGTATGAAAATCAGAATGTATCATTAAGAGATTTAAAGCAAAGGCAGGGAAGTACTTTATCATTGCTACAGGATCTGTTGGAAGCTGAAATATAAAGAAGTTCCAAAACAAAAGATCGGTCAAGTTTAACAGAGGAGAGATCCATGAACAATGCCAGACAAAGTACATGAGGACCTCAGGTCTGGAAGGTCCTAATCCACAGGGCACTGGAGAAGAGTAGCAGAGAAACCTCAGGGTTTACTCACTTTGGTTTTATCTATTTCCCCTAAGCATCACCTCCTTCCCACTGCCAGAAATGGGATACTGGCAAAACAGACCTTTGCTATGATCCAGAAACATTCAATTTTTGCCCTTCTATGTTTCCAGGCAAGGTCGCTGAGGTACTCAACGCATATTCATTTACAAGATAAAATGTGAAAAGGGGAATAATGTTTGACATGAACCCAACGTTAAAGAACTCTCTGTCACCACCACCACCACTCCTTCTTTTGCTTTATTCTAGAAGGACACAAAAAAAAGGGATTAAGATATTTCCTTTCTTCAATCAACTTTATTTGAAGAGGAAAGACTACAGGTAAGTAGATTTTACCCTACTCCCCAAGAGCATGTGATACTCAGAGAAATAACAGCTCTACATAAAATCATAGAATCATAGAATGGTAGGGGTTGGAAGGGACCTCTAGAGATCATCTAGTCCAACCCCCCTGCTAAAGCAGGTTAGCCTAGAGCAGGTTGCACAGGAACCCGTCCAGGCGGGTTTTGAATCTCTCCAGAGAAGGAGACTCCACAACCAATATATAAAATAAATAAAATATATTTTCACAAGTTGAAAGACAGGCAAAGACGTAAAGAAAGTTCATCCTGGATGAAAAAATAAAACAAACAAACAGTTCAAATATCCAAGTCAGGCTTTGGAGCCTGAGAGAAATTACAGACTTTCTTTTCTTCCTTATTTTCCCATTCACCATCATGTATAGTATTTTGCCACAGAAAAAGAAAGGGAATTAAAATACTTTATTTTGTTGCCCAAAAGTCTCAGTACAAAAAATGTCCTTATGCCCAGGAAATGACCATGTGCTTGCTGGTGTGAGCCTTTACAAAAGGACAGACAATATTTATGAGAAGTTCAAAGGCTTCCTATCTGGAAAAAGTGGATATGCAAGTTTTGCATTCTCTCTCTCCCCTAGGTCAGTTATCTAATCCTAAAATTGCATCTAATTTTCTCTGAGGAACAGTTCTGCATAAGTGTAAGTAAGTTAAATGTCTCAAATGCATCTAAATCATGATTTTCTTAGTAGTAGAATGGCATTAAAAACAAAGAAATTAAAACCATGCTTTCATGTCTCAGGCCTCAAATTAATTTCAATGGGTTTGTTTTGTTGGCAGGCAAGCTTGACAAAAAAAGGCTGGCAGATACTCTGGTAGCAGCAAATTTCTAGCATTTTTCCTTTTCAGCAAATGCAGTGTTTTTCCATGCACATTAGACCACCATTGCATCCAGTTCTGACTGTTAGCAGCAATGGAATAACTGCAGAGATGCCCTGAACTTTGTCTCACTCACGTTTTTCCTCCAGGCCCATGCAATGCAAGCAAGACTCCCAGATCGGTTCATAAAAAATAACAAGGACTCCTAGGACATCTGCATGGAGAATATATTGTTAATCAATTTATTTTGCATAGCCCCATGGATCACTTGCTATCGATGATCACACATTTTAGCTCCTGTGACAATTTGTCAGTAAAATAAAAATAGGCTAAGGACAGCTTACTTTCAATTTAAAGATGACCTCTTTCTTGAAAAAAGATGCCACTTTCCAAGCACTGAAAAGAACTAGCTCTTCAACATATTTCATCTACCAAGTGGAAGAGCTGTTCAAGGAATCAAAACTTTCTTGGTAATATAAACTTTGCTGCTTGAAACAGAAGAGAATGGTGGGTAAATAGACCAAATTACCTAAATTATCCTTAAGTTTGAGACAACATACTTGAGTTACCTAGGTTGTCATAAGAATTATTTTTTTCACCAAAGCATCCAATCCCATTGGACTTTGTCTCCTTCCAGGTATTTGCTTCCCTAAACAAAACAACTCAATTTCTTCTTTTCATAAGCACATGTTCATTGCTCCCAACACAACTCTGGATCAGTCCACAAAGCTACCAGCTAACTAACTACTCTTGGTTAGTGTTGAAAATAAACTTAATTTCAACAGTGCTGAAGATGCAAATCGCTGTCCCCTTACACATTCCCTGACCTATCCACTCCTTGGCAGAGAATGCCATGGCTGCTCTATCTTGCATGTTTAACACATAGAAAGTACACATGACTACTAGATTAATAGAATATCTTATTTCAAAAATCCCTTTCTGTTATTACAGGATATGAATGATGAATGCAGTATTGATTCATTTCTTTACATACAATACAGACACTTTACTCAAAACACAAGCCCTGGATAGCTGTCAATATTTAAGAGTAGCTGTCATGGAAGAAAGGCTCTGATGACCTTCAGAGGTCCTTACTCTCTGACTGTCTGCAGGAGTAAGATAATCAGGAGATGAAGCTCTTGTACCTAAGCCAGGCTTGAGATGGAGCTGTGCAGTTTGAGTGAAAGAAAGGAGTTCTCATTCAATCACTGTAAATAAACTCAAAGTGGGAATTTGCTAATTGCAGCACTCTGTAAGCTGGAATTAATATAAACAATAAATATAAAATAGAATGTGTGGACCTAACAAAATTACAAAAGCCATAAATGCTAGAGATGAGATGTTGAATACATTATTACTTTAAGACTTTTGTCTAGTTTAAATTGGATTAAGAAAAAACACTTGTTGCAAACCATTTTAATTCAGTTTGTGGAGAGCTGCTGGAGAATCAAAATTTTGATCAGTTAAGCCCCACTTGGGATGTATAAAACTCCAATTTTCAGTTTCTGTTAGTTTAATACAAGGATGGCAAAAATCATGTGGACATTCCCTTCATTTACTTTTGGAAGAAACAATTTGCTTATCACCACATTTTGGCTGACTGCCTGAACAGCTGAAACTGTTGTTTCTCTCCTTGAAGAATAACGTTTAACCAGTCTGATAATAATCCATTCAACCTGTGGTCCTCGAAAAAACCCTAACAGGTCAATGTACTGCTCTAATGAGGCACAACCCTGGCTTCCAGAATACTGTTTTTATGCTGGCTATATAAGGGAAGTGAGATGGGAATATTTAGTACTACAGTATCTACTTGGAAAAGGCTGGCTCTATTAAATAGCTGTCCATCTTCTTGCACTCCAGGGAAGGAAGCATTCCTCTCTAACAAAGATGAAGGGAATATCAATGGGGCTAATCTCTTCAAAGTGCTCAGCACTCAGAGCAATTGCCTGCAGTGGTATACAGTCCCCACCCTCACTAGCTCAGCAAAGAAAACACAACCAGAGACAAAATACTACCCTGCATCTAGGGCAAAAAATGTACAATAAGGGGTTTCCAAGCCACCTCCCTTTTCCTTTCAAATGACAAATATTTCATACATTTTAAATAATGTGTGTACTAAAAATAAAGTTACATATTTTAAGAATCCCTTTTCTTTCTGGCATAGTTAAATATTGTGGAGTTTGCTCATATTGAAAAATTGTCATGACACAACAGAAATACTGCGTGGCACAATTCTTCTCCTGATCAACACCTTTTTCCCTTTTGAAAAACAGCAACAGTCAGAAATCATAGTGATAGTTTCATACCCTCATGAAACAAAGAGACAAAATAATCTATCAATCAGCTTATATTTGTGTGAGTTCCAATCTACTCACTGCCTCAAAATTAGAGAATTTTATGGTCAGGAAAACAAATGCTGAGCACGAGAGAAATGACATACAGCAGCGCTGAGGGGAGAAGTGAGAATTACGAGATGAGGAATTACTGTTGAATACTGTAGTCTTCCAGCACATCCTTTTACTCCCATGCTGACCAGAGGAGTAATTAAGGATGGTCAACAGATGTTGTAGGCACTCCTCAGACAAAGAGGGCTGACACGGACGTGTTGCTGATCTGACTTCCAAGACAAAGCAGTATGATCCAGACTAGAAAATAGGTCATGGGTTGTGTAAACCAACTCAGACTACACTGTAATCTCTCCAGGGAGTCCACTAATGGATTCATCAGTTCAAACACGCAGGCTGGGCAGGCTGTCTAGGGACAAAACATCAATATAGGTGCATTGCCTAAGAGCACATGGGGCAACAGCATTTCCTTATTGCAAAGCTCTGCCAAAGCAGTGATTTCAGCTTGAAGGACAAAGAACAAAACCTTTCTACTAGTGTGGGTGAGGTGAAATAGCCCCCCACCATTTCTTCTATCCAAGGCACACTTTTCAAAAATCTTTCGCTTGTATAAAAACAGCTGGGTCAACAAATTGTGAACCTGAAAGTTTATTTCCCACAGATCAGTTTAAAGTAGGGATGCACATTCAGACATGGACCAAACACACATCACAGACTTCAAAAGTATCTTTCAATCTCCCTGTAAACCTCATCTAATTGTTGATTGATGGTTCCTTTGTTATGAAAAGCTTTATAAAGGGATATTCAAGTTTGGAATAAAGATAAAATGAGAAAGAGAGATGGACAGGACAAAGGAGAAATGGAGACACACCACTGCTTGCAACTTGCCAGTGTAAAGTAAAAGGCCTCACTTTGGCGTTTAGCCCTATCACATTTTGGAAGGAAGAAAAAAGAGACTGATTGCTGCTTGACCCAGCTTGTGCAGAAGTGTCCCATATGCTGGTCTGGCAGAGCAGGCATGCACGAGAACAGTGCTCAGGGGCAGAACACTGACACAGCACTTGGAGATGAGCTGAAGCCAAGAAAGTGAAGACACCAAATAAAGAATGGAGAATTAAGAGATGCGAGTGGCTGCATTTGTGCTCATCAAGCAAAACTTGTAAGAACGTGGATCAATTATACTTAAAAGAACCAGAACATGTGAACCTTTAATTCGTATAGAAAAGGGGGTGTAAGGATGCAGTCAGTGAAAGCACACAGATCTTGCAGTGCTGAACCCATAGCGAAGAAAAGGGTTCTGATGGGACAGACATTAAACAACTCATCAGGGGAGCATGCAGAGGAACGAATGATGTACAAGACTGAAGCTTATGCTTTACGAATAGACTTGAGAAAACCCTGAATGAGAATCAAAGCAAGCAGATAAAGAAGAGCTAGTCTCAAGTAAAGACCAAATGTTACAAAGGAATTGGAAATATTTGCTCTAAAAACACATCTTGGTCAGCTTGCTGCCCTGTTATGTGGAGCTATAGCACTGTAGCAAGTACAAACTGATTAATAACGAGAACGGGGAATTGTTTGAGCTCTGTGTAAAAAAGCAAGTGCCAGGACAAATCCAAAGAACTATATCTATTTCATTCTATCTATGCATCAAGCTCTCTTTGCATGCTGGGCATCAATTTGCAGCGTTTACTACATTCATGCCTGAGTATCCAATTAGTGCACGCAGAAGCACACAATTAGTTCATGCATGAGTGCCCAATTATCTTATGCATGAATGTCCCATCAGTTCATGCATGTGTGCCCAATCAGTTTACACTCTGACACACAATTAACTTACACATCACCCCCCAATTAGTTTACGTGAGTGCCCCATCAGTCCGTGGGTGGCTATGCACCCAGGTCAGGTCAGGGACACCTGTAGCCCGTGGGTGACCTATGGTGAAGCAGCGACAGCCTGGAGCAGTGGAAGAGGAGCAGCAAGGAGCATGGAGGAACAGCAGACAGAAGACATTACACACACCTCCCCCATCACCGCCTGTCACACCAAAGGAATTGGGATGATGGATCACAGCCTGCAGAGAAACAAGCAAATATTGGAAGGGAGGAGGAGAGATGTTTTGCTTAAGCTGACACTGGGAAAGGGGGAAGAAAAGCATTTACTTAAGTACTTCTTTAATTCTTCATGTTTTCTTTTTTCTCAATACCCAAAATTAGTGATCAGAAGTTTGTGTTAACTGACAATAACTTAAATTAAGTAAAAGTTTCCCAAGTCGAGGCTGTATTGCCTGTGAAAGGATATACATAGTCAGAATTAAGGTAGGGACTCGGGCATTAAGCCACAAGAGGAAAAGCACCATAAGGAATCAATTGATGTTATCAAGTAATCTTCATTGGAGATTAAAGAACACAGAGCAATAAAGTGTTGTAATGAAAAAAGCTTTTTAGTCAGAAATAGGGGTCATAGGGAAAAACACACATTAATGTCAGCACATAATTGAGCTATATGGACAAAATCAGATGCCGCTAAAAAGATTACTGTGGTAAATTCTGCACTAGAGGATTTTTCTCCCATCAAGCATGAATTTAACTGTAAGCAAGAGGGAGACAAATACAAAAAGCAAGCTTCAGAAACTGGAAAAAAAAAAAAAAAAGAGATAAAGAGTCAAGATCTTGTCCTGCTCTGGTTCTCTTGATACCTGGACACAGTCACCTCACGAGACCCAAGAGGTGCAGGTGCAGCCCCTGCTCTCCCCACATCCAGCCGCCAACTGCNGAAAAAAAAAAAAAAAGAGATAAAGAGTCAAGATCTTGTCCTGCTCTGGTTCTCTTGATACCTGGACACAGTCACCTCACGAGACCCAAGAGGTGCAGGTGCAGCCCCTGCTCTCCCCACATCCAGCCGCCAACTGCAAAATCCGCCGCACAGCTTCCCTGCAAAGGAGAGCTTCTTCTGTCCTAGAAAAATCCCCCACCCTCCCAAGATGAAGTTTTATCTACTCAGTGCTACTTAAGAGTATCAATTAACCAAAAATGTGAAGGAAAGATGGAGAAAAGACAAACACCTGGCACCTCAATACCAGCTTGCCTTTGCAGCCAATATATCAATCAAAATTGAGGAAATCAAAGAGCAAATTGAGGAAATCAAAGAGAAAATTGAGTGGGCACCTCACTGCAAGATCAAACATCTAAATAAATGAGACTGCCATAGAATAAATAATATTTTTTTTGTTACCACTATTTAACACCGAAACCAACTCCAGACTAAACAGCAAACCATTATTACCTGTTGGACTATGGTTGTCTCATGGTAACGGTCATATGTAATGTCATGTCATGTCATGTCATGTGTAATTCAGCAAATTAAGCTTGATTTTAGATAGCAACACCGAGCAGTTACCCTGACTCCACCATGGTTGAAAGTGGTACCATTTGTTCGATGGTCACTTCCTAAAACAACATGTCTTCTGCACCCCCAGAATTCCCATCTCCTAAAATATACCACTTCTATCACAAGGTAATCTTGGTCCTGGCATTTCTCAACTTTTGCATTAATTGACACCCTTTACATTCTTTTGACATACTCTCCCTCTAAATAAAATAGCTACATACTGCCCTTCGAGATGTTCAGAGGTACTATAAGGCTATTTGTTCATGCTCTGGCGGAAGAATCACACACCCTTCACACCTCTTCAGTGCTGAGAGCGACACTGCCAGGCTTGGATGGAAGCAGGTTAAATGATAACACCTCATTGTATCTCCAGATACAGCAGTACATTTTTCCAAGTATTGTTTGCTTTCCCTTGTCTTTATTGTAACTGTTACTGATTTTGGACTGTTGCTGTTGTAGTGGGGTTTGTTTGGCTTGTTTGTTTTAATAAGTTATGATAATAAATAAATATTTTGTAGCATATAAACTAGAATCCTCTACAGCTTCTCTTACTCTTACATATGCAAGGCTACTTTGTGATTAAATGTATTAAGTACATTTCCTAAACAACAACTGGAAACACAAAAGGTGATGACAAGCGGGTGTTTAAGGGATTCNTAAATAAATATTTTGTAGCATATAAACTAGAATCCTCTACAGCTTCTCTTACTCTTACATATGCAAGACTACTTTGTGATTAAATGTATTAAGTACATTTCCTAAACAGCAACTGGAAACACAAAAGGTGATGACAAGCAGGTGTTTAAGGGATTTGTGAATGCTACACAAGAATATAAGCACGTGGAGATACTGGTTAACTTGCATATGAAAACATATAAGTGAATTTAGTTAAAAAAGCAGTTATGTTGTGGTCCATCTTGCACAGTAACCACAATCGAACCCTGCTCTGAGACCATTCACAGCATGCAGAATTTAAAGGACATGTTCCTTTGTATTGCTGGTATTAAGCACAATATTGAAGATCATCACCCCCCCTGGGCTGAGCACTGCCAGCTCCATCACCACCTCTCATTGCAAGACCATGAGCTAGTTTCAGAAAGACTTGGGGAAAGAAGAAAATCCACATAAAGTGCAATGGTGATTAACAATGTAATTGATCTCTCCTCATTCACAAGCATGCCATATTGAAAAGTCCACCTCTAAGATGAAATAAAGAAAAGTCAAGGCAGAGTGTAGCTAAAGTAGAAAGATTTACACACAACTTTTTTCATTAACTTATTTCAGATCTGAGTGTGGCTCTGATGAATCAGAAAATGTCTTTATGGTCAATTATGCCATAAATAATGTTCGGATCACTAGTTAGCAAAGACCATCCCCAGTAATGCCATCGGGAGGATCCCAGTAAGTTACAAACTCAGTCTTGGTACTAGCTGTTTGTTAAGCAACTCCCATCCAGGCACATCATACAACAAAATATAATACCACTTCAAAACAAAAGGTAAGATGCTTTGTCTACACTGCATTTGCAGTGGTAATTACTTGAAAACAATACAAAGGAAAACCAAAGAAAAATCTTCCATTAGTTGGAGCCTTACTATCTGGGACCTCAATCTCACTTGCTGATACCACCAAACTTTTCATAAACCCCTTATGTCATTATTAGCTAGATTTTAAATAATTACTGGGCAGCAGAAAAAAACCTGCTCAGCTATGGCTCTCAAATCTAGTAATTAAATCCACTTGTAAGATGCTGAACAATTTCTTTCCAGTGTCCATGACTATTAATGCAGTCAAGTATTTCACACTAGGTGGTATAACATCACCAGGAGAGAATGAGAGATACAGCTCAAAATTAAGCCATGCTTTGATAAGGTCAGAAAAATCCGCACAAGTTTCTCCACAGACAGTGGTCCCGCATGAGACAGATGTTCCATGCCCCACAGGCTGTTAGTTAAACATAGGATACATTCTCCCATCACCATTTATTTTTGGAGTGCTTTGGCTGTTTGATTTATTTCAACATGGTTATTATTTTCAGTTAACGGCACCCAAACGACTGACTGGATAGTTTAGATTGACCAAATCCATGAATTACTGTTTCGATAAACAATGCAGGAACCTGCTGGATCATTTTATGTAGCTCTCTGCTGTGGCAGACAAGCACATCATTCAGCCTCTCTTATTGAAGTTTCAAGGGCCATTTTAGGATTACACAGGCTAACTCTAGTTTAGCTAGCTTAGCAACTCTGGTATTAGGAAAAAAAAGCTGTAGCAACATGGTGTCAGCATGAGTTAAACATCCACAAACCCAGGGTCCCACAGATAGTCACCTCAGACTGGGTCCCACACTGCATTGCTAGCAGTAACCAAACCAGCTGCACTCAAGCAAGGCCAGGTTTGCTAAACAACACGGCGTCGTTCCCCGGACCCTGATGCAGTGCAAGAAAATGCATTCCTTCCAGCCACTCATCAACCAAATTAAATACTGCTCCATAACAAATGGGTATTAGTATGCTTGCATTTCTACAAGGCACCTACTCAGAACAGGCATTGTGTGTGTGGATAGTGCCCAGCATGCCTCGCCCTCTGTCCCTACTTAGGTGATATAGGCACTAACTCTCTTTAAAGAACAACTGGAACTGCAACAGTCTTTTTTAGCTAGATATTTTCCTATCTTTAGCTAGGTGTGATTGCTTCCTGTTGCAATATGGCTCACTGCGATCATCCATCCCAATCTGATATCTCTTTGTGTGATCACTCCTGCAGAGAAAATTCTGGATTTTATCCAAATGATAGAAAAATTTGCCCATTTAGATTACCAGAAGCTGATAACCTTTCTAATTGAAAGTTCCCATCTGGCTAGAAATATTGCTACTGCATTTTTCAGGTATGCTATTCCTTTGCAAATGACCCAACATTAAACTCCAGAAACAAAAATGGAAAACTTTTTCAAATCCTCCTTAACAAAAAAATGAGCTCTTATTCCAAATTACAAACATAAATAGGACAGTGGTTAAATTTGCCTTTGGGAAGCTGTCAAACATGGACAGTATCAATGCGTATTTTTTTCCCTTGGAAATGAAAAGACCTCATTTAATGGTACAACAGAGAGATCTGTGAAATCACTATACAAATAATATAGAATTCGATGGGAAAGTTTTCTGCCAAGTGACTCAATATATTGATATTCTGCATTCCACAGTGTGTGGGTCATTACGACAAAATATTTCACTATTATTTTTGTTTAATGATTCCTTAATTATCTCTCATGTTCTATTGAAGCATTATATTTTATGCACATTACATATATTGCAAATGTATACATATTTTTCAATATACCTGTATAT
>VZSC01000719.1:150643-177579 GCA_013398225.1 Steatornis caripensis | reverse complement strand
GCCTGGACGCATTCCTGTGCAACCTGCTCTAGGCTAACCTGCTTTAGCAGGGAGGTTGGACTAGATGATCTCTAGAGGTCCCTTCCAACCCCTACCATTCTATGATTCTATGATATGACATTTCTCTCTTAAGTAACAACATGGTCCACCTGATAGATCATCATAGCACCAAGAATAGTTCACTGAAATCATTATGCAAACATTGATCAGAGACAGTCCCTGCCGCAAAGCGACTGCAACTGTAAAGCTGAATTTGACCTTCCCACTCGCCCTGATTAAGGGATCATTACTAGTTGCATAATTATGAGGAAAACAATCTGATTTACTGTTATTACAGGTTCTTCCTTCTATGAATTAATTCTGCTACAGTAGGTGGCACAGCACAAGAGAAGATCCATACCCCATCCTCTTTCGATCTTGCCATCCTCTTCTCTGCCATACTTATTTTCTCCCATTTCTACTACAGATCCTCAAGAAACACAAGGGTAAATGACCTTCCCTTCCCACAGGAATTCACAGAATCAAATCGTTAGTAGGTACCAGATACACTGAGCCACGCTAACCTGTTATTTAAGCTCTCTTTCACAAGGTGATTTGAGGCCAAATCAGAAAAGACCACCCCCCCCTGAACCTTGCAGATACTATTTGAATAGAAGCAGTGCTGGAAAAACCTGGTCTGGGAGCACCACACCAGTGTGATAGGTGCTGTGTAAACAAGCTAGAGAAGATGCTTCTGCTCCAAAGGGTTTACAATCTATCTTAGTAGCAAGATCGAGCAGTTCGGGCTGTCAAAAGTCTGTTGTCTTTTTATCAATTTCCTCCCAGATGGCTGGTATAAACATACTGTGCATAAAATGCAACACCCAGTAGCATATTTTGCCTGGTTTTCCTGAAAAGGCAGTAGACCCCAGCTGCAAACAGAGGTAAGAAAACATGGGGTTCTAAAGGTAACAGGACAACACATGCAANTTCGGGCTGTCAAAAGTCTGTTGTCTTTTTATCAATTTCCTCCCAGATGGCTGGTATAAACATACTGTGCATAAAATGCAACACCCAGTAGCATATTTTGCCTGGTTTTCCTGAAAAGGCAGTAGACCCCAGCTGCAAACAGAGGTAAGAAAAGATGGGGTTCTAAAGGTAAGAGGACAACACATGCAAACAGGTATTTTATCAGCCTCAGTATACTCTGTCCATAGACTTACCGTTAAGTGCATTGATTATTACTAATACGTAGGCAGCTGCTATGCTAAAACCATACCAAAAAGATTTTGTCAATGAGCCAGCTATTACATTTCACCACTTCTTCACTTGATGTCATTTCTATTACATACCTTTTCTAAATCAAGTGAGCTGGAGATGCCAGATAACAACTTTTCAATAGGAAGAAATAAACGAGGAATGTAATCAAGCTCGAGGATAATTTGAAGCTAGCCACTCAAAGAAAAAGAAAGGGATAAGTCCTTTGTTAAACGAACTCATTTGCACCTGGCCACGGGCCATTTTCAAAAGCTTTAAAGCAGAATCACTTTGAATTCTCCTATGAGCTTTTGGCTTTTTCATTCCTTTTACAGTTACTGTTTTAGTTATTCATGGAAGAGCCCTCTGCCTTGCTCTTCCTTTTCTTCTTTTTGTTTCTTGCCACACTAAAGTCTTTTTTATGATGTCTTTTTCATGACATCTTTTACTGAACAGCAAGCTGGACCATCAGGGCTTGACTGATTTTTTCCTACATGTGAAGAAGACAATGAGATCCAAGGAGAAAACGTGCAAAAGCAGATTCCCGTTGTACTGACTTTCATTTACACTACATTTTATGCCGCAGCAGCCACAGCTCAGTTCTGTTACTTCCTCTAATCAAAAAGGATGTAGAATGATTCATAAAACTGGTAAGACTTGCTTCACATTCTATATGATCAAGTTGGTGCTTTTTTGTGTGTGCAAGCTGAGGTAATCGAAGAATTTATTCAAGTATTCAATTAGTCTGGACTCAAAGACTGGTTCTGTTCCAGGCTCCGCTTAAAGGACTTTGTAAGTCCCCTAATTACCTTTACAGTTCCATCCTCCATGCTTCACCTTCCCTGACAACTTAATGAACATCTTTACATTACAGAAGATCTCCCATTAAAATGGGTCCGCTGAGCTCCCTATACATCATAATCGCAATCTCAACTGGCACTTGCAAACCATTGCAACACAAATAATTATAACATCAGGAATTAACAGATTCATATCATTTCAAGGAAGTTTTAAAAATCTGTTTCCTTCTTTCCTTTTTTTTAAATATACAGTTTTTCTTGTGAGTATTAATAATGATTAACAATGGGACTAATCACCAGGTATGCTTTAGGCAAACATTTCCTGAAAATTGCTGTTTTGCATCAACGATAAGGACAAATACCTGAATAATTATGTCTCTTGCTTATGAACACATCTCTGGATTTATTGCCGAAAGATCGATAATATATGAACTGTAACAAGTGGCTTTATCTAAATTAGACTGCTACAAACTCCCCCCAGGAGTACCCTCGTCACACTTTAATTCTGAACGCAGGTCAGTAGTTGTTTCATGACCTTTTGCAAGTATTTTTAAAAAGGCAAAATAGCAAGTGAACAGGCGTCTGATTTCCATGATGACACGTTCATATCAAATCAGTCAAGTTTACTGATTTGCAAGTCCTTTGTTTCAAAACAGATGTAGCTGGATGACGTGTATTTTCAGGGATCCTTATGATGACTAGACTAAGATTTTCACCAACCTCAGTGGAAACAGATTCAAGCTTTAGGTTGCTTTTAGCTAACTAGATAGAAGCTTGACAATTATTTTCCCTTTCCATAACTATTGAGAATCTGGTTGACCTCTGGCATAACAAAGGGCTGATGAACTTGTTACTGGTCTTACCTGTCTTGTTACCTGTTTCTGAACTAAGTAGTTTCTTCTGTGTACATAAAGCGTGGTGGAAACTCCTTGCCATTAAGTGCCAGTAGACAAAGTGGCCACATGAGGAACAGCTTCAGCTACCTTAAACTGCGACAGACTCAAATAATCTGCATTTCTAAGATGCTCCCCGTGGGACGCATCCTAAATGATTTAACTCTACCATCATTTTATACGTGTTAAAGAGAATATTTTTAAGAGAAAGAATCATTACCTCCCACATTTAGAGCACAAAGCACATAAGAAACCTGATGAGAGTTATTACCTCAGGACTTGTTGTAATGCAAAAACTAACTACACTCAGAAAAAATATCAGGGGCCACGCACACACGGCAGACAGAGTTCCATCCCTGTACCAACACATCCCGTGGAATGGAATTGGGCTTTCTGAGCAGCAGCGAACAAGCGCAGAGGGATTTCATGAGAATCCAGGCTGGGGCGGGCGAATCTGCTACGGTCGTTACAGGGAAAAAGATTTTAATGTCCAATTAAGCCAAATGAATTATGTAAAATATGATAAAGATGGAGGACAAAATGCAGATGTAGTCCATGATTAGACTGATGACTAATCAATCACCACCCATTTTTGAAGTATCAGGCTTAAATCGTCCCAGCTTCAAATGAAAACAGCATCTTCTTAGAAAGACATGGAATTACTTACCCTGGCAAAAATACAGAGCTACCCTGATTACCATTTTGAAAGTGTAGTGATCTATTTTTAATAATTATTTCCAACAAGAGTGGGGGAAAAGGGGTGATTAAGGGTTCTTTACAGACAGCACCAGTGTTTTCCCATCTGCTTTTTTTACTAGCTTTTTTCTTTTATAGTTTCTACTTCTGCATTGTGAGCAAAGTGAGAAAGGAACACCTACGCTTCAAAGCAACCAAACAGCCAGAGTTCAAGCAACTGGGGTCTGGTCTTCACTCTCTGTGACATTTTTTACAGCTTTGAATAGACATGAACTGGTGAGACACCAGCTCTTCTGGAGGTGAGGTGAGTCCAAGACACTGATTCAGAAAGAATCGTCGCTCAGGGCTTCACTGTTCCTGTACAAGAACCCTCCAACTTTAGTAGCAATTGTCCATGAACAACAACTAATTTTGCACTGTGTAGAACTGGTACAACTTGCTGGAGGAATTTGGCTATTTTTGCCGTACCTATCGTGGTTACTGATCTATTGTAATCCCTTGATACTATAGTGCAACGAGTAGTTTTTGAGAGCATCTTCATCCTCTAACCCAGCTCTATGTTTACTGTAAGCATTTGAACAAACTGGCAATATAATACCTATTATCAAAAAACATTATGGATTCAAAACTACAAGAATCCGTTCCAAGCTCTCTCTTAATCCCACTTACACGGCAATATCAGCACCTACCCCACTAGCTCAAAGGAGACGCCTCAGGATAACTGATGTTTTATGCCTGTGGGAAGCAGAGATCATTCCTGTCCCAGCTCCAATTCTCTTTCTGGATCTTTTTCCTTCAGGCGCCCCAGCAGCTGAGGTTCATAATGAATGTGCTAAGCTAAAATATGCTTTACAAACACAATAGGGGATTTCTGTGTCAATGCTTTCCTCTTTCACACGACGCTGCAGTTCAGAACACAGACATACCGATCACTTACTGTAACGAAGGTGAAACAACGTTAGTGCATCAGAAGTGCTCTAAAAATGTAGGGTTCTTCAAATTAGCCAATCTAAATTATGATCCAGAATTACATACTTCGCAATTACTGCCGGTACATACTGGGGCTTGACCAGCTTCAGCTATAACATGAGGTCTGTCTGTAGGTACTCAGAAGCGTGCAGCTGGAAATGCCAAGTCCTGGTGGGAAGCGCGAAGGAGACAGATGCACGCGGAGATGTGCTGAGGAGTGAGTGCTGCTAATGCAAACAACCAAGCAGAGCAGTCCTCAGAAGAGGTTTTGAGGGAAATTTATTACAGAAGGGTAGAGGCACATAGATGCCTCTTTAATGTGACCAGTGATCGAAAGTCTATTGTTATGAGAAAGCGGAGGAGAAACAAATATACTGGGAAGTAGAAAAAACATGTGGACGAGATGTCTGTGCTGATAAATGAACAGGTATGTGGGCCAACGCGTACTCAAAAACTTCAAGGTATCAAGATAGAAATGTTTTACTACTTATCCTCATTTTCTCAGTGATGATTTTGATCAAGATGAAGAGTATCCTAAAATATTATTTCTAGGTTATTAATCTTATCCTTTCAGAGCATATGGAAACTCATAAAGAACACCTCTTGCATCCTCCAAAGGAGAAGCTCCATTAAAAGTAATCAATGGAAATGGCAGAACTTTGTTGCAGCTGAATTTCCAGTTCTAGTAACTTTCAAAAACAAGGATGGATCATCAGTCTTTTGTTTGTTTACATGCACTCTGCAGGCTTTCTTCTTGCTGTGTGAAACACAGAGAATCTCTCTTCCCTTTGCCACATCAAGTAGCATGAAGTGCCTTGTGGTGTTTGAGGAGAACAACACGTGCTAGGCTTGCAGAAGTCCTTTGCATAAATTTACATATGAAACCCAGGATCACTGCACTCCCTGCAGAGTTACTGCTAGCCATAGTTGACATTGCACTTGAAACAGTACTGCAAAGAGAGCAATATCTTTTGCAGAGAGGTTTAAAATAATCAATTTTGTTTTTCCTTTCTAACCATCAAAGAAGTGCCTTTGAATTCTGGGAGCTGTGCAGTGAGAGGAGGAGATGAATGATAATTGCCATTACTGGCTTTTCTCTGTATTTTGAGAGATACCAGGACTAAATTGAAGTTAGGTGCCATCATTACCTGATTAGACACTCCTGAGAGCAGTAAGCATAACAAATGCCTAGGGTACGCCATGTTCATGTACAGGGATTTTATTGTCATTCAGTTCCTAGAAGTCTAAATAAGTACACTTTTAAAAACTGGGTGGTATCCACTGCAATCATGTTAAAATACAGTTGTAATACATACTTTCATAAATTCATAAATTAATATTAGTGGCAATAGATCTATTGCTGAAATGTGAAATTGTCCATTCTAAAGTGCAGGACATCTAAGTCACGGAAAGAAAATAGGCATCAGTAAACTGCGCGTGCTTTTTTTGAACAGAAACTATCAAAGGAACATGTAAAATGAAAAAGTTCAACTCAATATTTGGCTCTTTATCTTGTCTTTGGGCATTTTTTAAAGGAAACTAAATGCATAAAGAAGAAATATCAACAATATATAAAATACCCTCACAGAAGCTTGCCCAGTTCTGAACTCTGGAAAGTGTATGAATGTTTCTCCCAGTTTCAAAGTATTTCAGGCGAAAGAATAATCAGTTCAACAAATCTCATCCCATTATTTCAAGAACTACCTCACAAAAAACCCAGCTAATTATCAAAATAGAATAATCCACGCTCCAATCCCTGATGGGCTTCAGCTGAGCATTCTCAATTATTTTCAGATTAAATCATTCTGATATTCAAGTACCTTCTAAGAGTGATATTTAGTCAACTACCGATTAATTGCATTTTCATAACAGAGAGGCCTTTCCAAATTCAGCCCTACTTTCACTCTTGCATAAATTCATTTTAAATCCAACTTTGTATCGTACAAAGCCATGTAGTACACAATTACGTATACAGCACTCTTTCAGGCACCCTGCTTCCCTTTGGCCATGATTTGATAAGTGGTAAACAGTTTGAGAGTCCTCTTGCCAAACATAAATCATTGGTCTAAACTAAACCCACTTCTCTCACCCAAATTTAGTTTAAGCCCTTTTGAAGAGCCAACTTTGCAGAAACTCGCTCTTTGTTGGAAGAGCTGTTACCTGTCTGCTTGTACTTGATGAAAAACCTTTGTTTTTTTTTTTTTGCTTATCTTTTTTAGCATGTAACCTGGCTAATGTAATGTGAGCCCCCATCCGCGCCTAACCACAGCAAACTGGGAGTGCTGGTGGAGGCAAGCAGATTCAGCGTGAGCAGCCACGGCTGGAGCCCTGGCCTCCTAACTTGCTGCCGAGCACCTGCAATGATTCCCATTCAAGTCAGTGATAACAATGGCACTGCAGAGAAAAGTCTCGCAATTTATTGAGAAAATGACTGTCACATGAGAGAGTTGCAGGGGAGAAGGTAGGGATGGTATGCTGCTTTCTCAGGTATTTTAAAACATAATTTCCTGTAAAATATCACATAGAGAGGCAGCTTTGACTGTACTGCGGGTGGGAAATTGAATTTAAAAGAATCTAGATGGATCTTCATATTCTGATTTTGTTTTGCAAAACGACAAGTTTAAAAAACAGCTGTTAGGAAAAAAGTGAATTATGCTGGGGCCTGGACCCACAGTGTATATCTGCCACAAGAAATTCTGGTGTGCTAGGCCAGGTGATGCAATTTAAAAAAATCCTTATTCCTTAGGATACACAAATTAATTCTTCTAGAGCCTCTAAGAAAGAAGGGCAAAGTTTTCCACTCTGCTAGCAGTTCTGCATGCTAAACAGCACTTGCTTCATGTGTGCACAGAGGGTCACATTCACTGCACAACGCAGAATTAAGCAAACAAAATCACGTGAAAGGAGATAATAGCTTTTTCTTTCAGTTATACTTATGAGCAAAAGGACACAACAATATGTTTGTATTTGTAAATATAAAGTCTGAAAACATAAAACAAAATACTGTATTGTTAGTTAATTATCAGTTTTTGCTGAGGATCTTTCCAAGGCCCAATCTCACCTAGGTTTTTAAAGTTACTCAAACATACAAGTTTTTTGAAGTTACTCAAAAAAAATTATGTCAAAGCTAGTTAAAAATGATGCCACATTTTCACTTCTTGGGCTTTACAGAGTTGTCTAAAATCGGAATGTCTATGCATTACCCCAAACTTTCATCATGGAGAGTTGAGACAAAGCTTCCTCATATGCAAATATTTAAACAAGAGCAAAATTTGATTAAAAGCTTCAATCGGAAAAGTTAAATATTTCATTTACCACTAGTTCAAAACAAATGAATGAGACAATATGATGGCAGACACCTGCCCTGCTTCCTGCCCCACGTTCCTCATCTACATCGTCTCCATGTGGTCCACTTGCGGAGCACAGAGGCTGGAGCCTTCCAGCCATCAAGGTATACGCAGCTTGCTCCCAAGTAAGAACAGCTGTCCCTCAATTATTTCAGTTTTATAGAGTCCAGGTGCTAGTAGACACCACATTAACCTCAGGTATGCCTTGCACTTGCAGTAGTGAGGCCATGTAGAACTACTAGGACCTAGCAAAGAGTACACGCTGCAAAGAGGGGACTGAAAGGACTGACTGGATAGGACAGCAACGCCTCTTACAGAACATGAAACCTTAAGGCAGATTCTGCAGACAGGCAGATATCCGTCTTGTAATGCCTGGTGACAGAGAAGGCTGGAAGTGACGTCTCTACAAATATAATTATTGGGAAAAAGCACATTCCTTTTTTCCCACGGCAAAGCAAGAAAAGAGAACATGAAGCAATGGATTTTTCAGAAATGGTCAATGCTAAACTAAGTTTCTCTGCTTTCCATTTATTCATGGGTTTGAAATACTTTCCTAGAACCTACCATTGGGAAGAAGAACAAAAGAAGGTCTTCTCATATCTAAGCTTCTGCATGTTTGAGTGAATTTTACAAGGTGATTTGTGATTTATTCAGAGTACCTCCATCGTGACAACAAAGAGAACCAGAAAGGATTCCTGGGTTTAAAAAAAAAAAAAAATTAAAAATCAACTCTGTGGTAAATGAAATAAAGATATAAATCCTGAGGCTGGAGGAGAGAGGTCCTGTGGCAAAATGAGCTAACTCACCTCTCATAATATGAAGTGTCAAACACTTAAAACAAAAGAAGATGAATTTTCTTGACCCGTGATTATTGTCAGAGTTAGTAATCTTGACAGGACCGGGCTTAAAATCTGAAAAAAATAAATTACACTGGGGTGAATAGACAGGCTGGTTAACTCCAAGTTTCCAAAGTCAGCTTGGGCCTTGATTAAACAAACTTCAAGAGTAACAGATTTTATTTTTTTTCCCCAGAAGAAATTTTAACTGGGAAATTGATCCAAAAATAATCCAGGAAGCCAAATTTCTTCTAAACTAAGACAGTGAAGGAACTGCATTTTGCCTGATTTAGAAGTGCAGAGGTAAACTCTAGGGGCAACGGGTGCATTTAAACACTGACACTGAAGGCATCTCGGTCACAAGTATCTGCTATGTGTGAAAGAAAAAAGGGGTTTTTCTCTGTCATTGACTTATTGAGGTGTATGACATCTATTACTAACTTTTTCTTTGCAAATGATCTCTGATAAGAAAGTAAAAATGGTGATGGGAAACCGAATGACACAAACAAGGTGTGACATTTAAAAATCAGGCTCGGATTTTTTTCAGTCCCATTCAAGCACCTCTGCTAAAACACTGTGTCTCTTTTCTCAGGTACACAGGAGATACAGCACATTGGGAGAGCCACCCCCATACAAACCAGTGTATCGTGAATTTCCTTGGCTGCCTGAACACAGTCAGATAAGTCCATACATATTGGAGTTTCCTCACAGAAAGAGCTAGAGGATTTTTTTACTACTAGGATATCTGGTAGACATATTCTTATTTGTTCATCCAGCCTTCTATATTAAGACTCTGATGTCAGAGTTGAATAGCGAGAATGATTAAGGTGATCAAAATAAACATGGATCTACTTGATCTTTCCAGCATGGTTTCAAAACATATCTGGTCTACACATAATGTGTAAGACACGCACATACTTGCTAACTGTAGGAGTCTGTGAATACCAATTGCATCAGAGATGATGGGTAGTGATTAAACAGTATGCCTGACCAAGGGAAGAGAGCATTCCAGGAAAATGACTTCCAAAAATAGGGAATAACATGAATATCTCGGAGAACGGATGTGGAAGTGGATTCTAGCACAGCTTTCTGAGAATTTCACTATTATCAGAAAGAGCTTTTTGCCAACAAGTGAAATGAGAGTATTTTGATGCAGATTTTGTTCTTTGCCAAGACACAGAGACAGAACGGAATTATTTTTTTACTTCTAACAACATTCAAGGGTCTGAAAATTGTTAACGATACTAAAATCTGTATTTAAAATGTAATTCAGTTCTGTAATTATATTTCTTATGCATAGAGACAGAAATAAACTTGAGGAAGAACCTATTAGCCCTTTTGCATGTATAATTGAACACGTTTGATATTACTAGGTAACCTTTGTAAGAAACCAGCTTTGAGTTTATGCAAAAAGGTGAACGCTTTGAATACATAAATAACAATAAGAGCAGATAGGTTTTTGATTTTGTATTCTGTTCTTTTCTTGTTTGTGTCTGTTACATGCAGTCAGACATCCCTGGCTTTACTTGGCCATCATAGAAACATCTGAAAGATCTGACTTTTGCATCATTTGGGTGCAGTAATGAATAAGAACTGACATCAAATATCAATATTATCGGCCCATCTAAATGGTAGCTGACATCCAACTGGACTGCTGAGGAGGTAAACAAAATTGAAATTTTGTTTTTGTTTAAAAACTGTCTGACATTATTTGTCCTTCAGTAAATCAATGGAAGAAGGACTGAAACGCTGCCTGCGTTTTGGCTTGGGGAGGTGAAATTGGGCAGTTGCTATCAAGCATATTTTTTATGGTCTTTTAGGTTTTCCTAATATAAACTGTAATTCCAAAAACACTTTTTTGTTTTAAGGAAACTTGCTAATCTCTGTAGTGATTTCTTAACCTGCAGACGTCATACAAACACAGCATGGCCGATACAAACACAGGATAATGATAATCATACTCTTATTTGAACACGAACACATACGTACACACAGAAAACAGAGCAAATTTTGTTCTAATTTAAATTCATAATGATTCAACCAAGCATCTACAGTTGTCATACTTCATTAGCATGGACGATTTGCCAAGCTGGGAAAATACTGTGCAAAGTACGTATTTAACTTATTTCAAATGCTATTTAGGCTATACTTAGATTTTATACTACATGGCAATGTTCAAGAACAGAGCACCAGTCCTTGTATGAATTATACTGTATGAAATGGCATTGATCTCCCCTAGCTGTTGATGAAAAATACATACTCATGTAAAAATGTTAGTGGCTTGATTTTTGATCTTTGCATGAATTATGCAGATGCATAATATCCTCTCCGTGATTATCCACAAGACAGAAGGAGAGGGCCAGGGCGGACCTGGATATCCCTGCCTTGACATCCAGACATAAGGACTTTAGAAGCAATGGGGCTCCCTCCACCACCTTTTGCCCACCATGAGCCTACATTTGTGCAGTCATATGGAATCCAACTATTAAGTGGCATCATCTCTAATCCCAGTAACATTCAAAAACTGGGCAAATTACTTTGCCTCTTAGGTGCAGTCTCACTTGGGTTTCCCTAGAGCGGGTATCTTTGCTTTCCCAGGTAAGGTACGTTCACATGTATCTTGTACTGCACTCAGAGCCTTTTCAGAGAATTCGAACACACACAGTAGCCTCTAAAAAACCATCCTTACAAGCACATGCCCATGTTTCTACTCAAAGGCTTAGCCCTCAGTGGAAAAAAAACATCTAAAACCTTTTTCTCCACAAAGTTAGTTGTGTTATGGGGACTTGGGAGTAAAAGGGATGGTAACATAAACTTTTAGGAGGAAAGATGCATTTTTCTACGTCTTCAGTTCAAAAGCAGCTATATGGATTTTGCTCAAAGTTTCTCAAACTTTCCACAGGGAGAGAACCAATTCATAAAACTGCAGAATTTATACACTGCTGAAAGCGTTATCTTGTAAGTCCTGACATAACCATAACTGCAGAAGTTAGAGCAGAGTCTTTATCAGGGCAATATGACTACCTACCAGATTCTCCAGTGGGTTTGTGTCCCAGCAAGGCAGTCTCCAACAGATGGCCACATTTCAGGTGCCAAACTAGCACTTATGTTCCATAGAAAAATTGCTAATTTTGGACTCTGAGCACTATTAAGAGTTCTGGCTTTAAACATTGCCCACTTAGAGAAAAAGCTATTAACTACAGTTTCAGAAGCATGGTATATAACTCAGATTCGATCAGTTTCACAGAGATTAATGAGGATTTATTCAGTTTGTATAAATGTATTATTCTTTTTTCCTTCTTTCTCATACAATACTCTTCCCTTAAAATATCCGTTAATTTTTGGACACACTGCCCAGATGGCTCTCTGATCTAACTGGAAAATTTGTTCTTTTTTTTTGTATTTTCTCTACAGGACATTGTGTAATTAGTATTTCATGTTCTTTCAAAACTCCTTTGAGCACCAAGCAGCAAGAGACCTGACTATCACAAGCCCACTGAAGTGACTTAGGAGCTGACTTAAACTGACCTTCATCCTAAGCAGAAAAAGGAGTGAATCTTTTGGGATCTTTCACCATCACAGCACTGCACCCACAGAGTCCAGCCCTACGGACAAGACTTCTGACAAAGCAAGGGATCTGCAGACCCANAGCAAGAGACCTGACTATCACAAGCCCACTGAAGTGACTTAGGAGCTGACTTAAACTGACCTTCATCCTAAGCAGAAAAAGGAGTGAATCTTTTGGGATCTTTCACCATCACAGCACTGCACCCACAGAGTCCAGCCCTACGGACAAGACTTCTGACAAAGGAAGGGATCTGCAGACCCATGACACTAGGATTAAAAAAAAAAAAAAAAATTATAAAATCCAGGTAGGATTTTGTCAGCAATCAGCCTTCTGTTCAGCCATTTAAGGTTTAAGAAATCAGACTTTTCCAACAAATATTTGCTGGGCTGCAAACCTTCTTTGGCCAGGTCTAATCATTAGGCTTTCTGTTGGCCACTCTGGAAGTGATGTTCCACCTTTGTCCAAACACTCCATGCTCAATCTCCAAAATCTTTTCAACGAAAGCATGGCTGAGAATACTAACGTTTCTATAAAAATCTTCTTTCCTCATAAAACATGCACCTTTTAGCAAAGAGATTTTACAAAAAATTATACTCAAATCACCTTAATTAGCTGGTTTAGGGTGGAATATTTTAATTTCTTAGTGGGCAGAAACTAGAGTGTAAGAAAACAGTTCTTTGGTGCTATTTTTCGTTGAAATACAGCACTTGCTTTGCTAGTCAACCAATGTGGCAACTGTAACTTGTACAACTCTTAGTCTTTTCAGTAGCTTTCCAGTTCATACAGAGTTAATTATATAACTGCAATTACAGCTTCTGAAATGATATTCCTCACTCAGTTTAATCAATGCTGCACTGGATGTTTCCATTTTTACTAATTCAATCATTGAGAACGTCAACCAATGATTTTAGTCTACAGTTTAATGTCAACTATCATATTCTTTATCAAAATAACATGCTTATCTGGAAGATTATCAGCACACAGTTTTTCAGCTTCCTGTTAATCGTTATAGGTCATATTAGAGCATGATGCTCTTTGTAATTACTCGCATTCAAGACAGTGCTATAGCAATTCCCTTGCAATTCTTTCTACTGTTAAATAGTCTTTCTTCTATACCATGGTGTTTCAAAACAATGACAGGCAGGTTGTGCCTATCAAATATACAGATACATGCATCCATCCGAGAAAGAATTAGGATGCCTTGGGAATTCTTATTCCCCTCCTTGACATAACCTTATCCCACACTGTCTGCTACACCAGCCCCTAGGGTTTGCCTACAAACACGTATGGTTGACATAAGCAGTTAGTAAACCAGTAGCTGATACTGAACTGTTGTTCAACTGTTGAATATTCAGGATTTCCAATGGTAAAAATCTGGACCTTGCTCTGCAGTGAGAGCTTAGGGAGCAGGAACACTGTAAGATATTTTTTCAGGAAAGACGGAAGAGGGCTGGTCCCTGAGAGAAAGAGTGCAAGTGGTAGCAGAAACCGGCACACGCCTCACCACTTCCACACCAGTTTTAAAGAGCAGTGTGGCTAGGAGAGCTAGAGGAACCATACATCACAAATGTTTTGATCATTTCAGAATATTTCATGTCACCTCAATTAAACATTTTGGAAAAATTACTTCCCTTCCAAAATTAGCAGGCATTCAGATCACAGTCTGTCACCAGTCTCAATCAAAATGATCTTTTTCAGACAACAACTACAAAATTAACCATCCAGGAAAAAAAACTAAGAGCAAATTTCATTTAAGTACAGTAACTAAATGATCATGACAAAGGAGAATGGTTTAGATATCATGCACTGATCAAAGGAAAAGGAGGTAGGCGCAAGGAGGGGGCAGCTTTATTATAACAGTCTTTGGGACTCTGCTCTGGCTGGCAGGTGTATGCCAGAATGAACCACTCCAGAAGTTATTAATAATACTGAATTCATCCACAGAGGTATCTACTTCTCCAAAGTGCGTGACAGTACTTACCAGAGCAAGGAACATGATGATTATTAAAAAAAAAAAAAAAAAAGAAATTCATACACAGAACTTAGCTTCATGATGAATGTAGCATGATTACAGGAATGCAGGTGACCATAGACTGTGCAAATACAGACACCCTAGGAATTAAACAGAAAAAGAAAGCAATTAAATAAGCTACAGTGTTATAAATTATTCTATACTCTTGAAAATAGAAAGAGCTTGATTTTATGGCTGTGTGAAAACCAAGGCATTTTGTGTGCTAAAAAACAGCTCCTGATTGCTAGAAGAGGAACGCATTTCTCACAATTACTAAGGATATATATCCTTACTTCACATAATAGCAAGCAGAAAAGGTGCATTCAAATATCACAAAAAAGCCATCTCCCTCACCGGAGGGTTTGAATTAGAAGGTGTAATCACCACTTGCAAAAGACTGAGCTCTTGCTCTTAGGCAGTGATTCAGTACATCCTCTCCATATTCCACACACACTGTTAAAGTCTTCCTTAAGGAATCACAAGCATGAAATCAAAATTAATTACCTTTTGTCATCTTTCACATTAGGCTGTAAGTGACCTACATAGTGCAGTAACACGTCAGATGTCATCACTGATATCTGACTTGTTCTCCCAGTGCAGCAGGCATCCAACCATAGAATCTCCTGCTAAAATCCCTGAAGTCTTCAAGATGGGAAGATAGAGGTATGAAAAATAGATGCACTTCCCTGTTTTCATAAAAATCACTGGCTTCATGGGTGTCAGTAACAAAAATACTTTCTATTAAAAGTATTACTGAGCTTTGAACAGTGTAATCATACCCTGAAGAACTACTTTTCACTCTAAGAAAACATTTTATTGACACTGGAATTGAAAGACAATTTGTTGCATTTGTCTGGGGAGACGAAAAATCCAAAACCAAGATCTGAAATTCCGCTACTCATCCTAGTAGTCCTTCTTTGTCCTTCTTCCAGCTTGAATCAATCTCTTGGGACAGGGGTAACATAGGTCAATCATAGGTCCATCGTGCTTTTAGAGTTTATACCATCAGCTTAATTCCATTTTAAATTTCCCAATCCAAAAAAAAAAAAAGAACCTCTAAAAAAATCACTCCTACTCTGAGGTAAGATATTAGAGTTCTCTTTTTCACTGACAAAATCTCCTTCTTTTTTATCATCAGCATGCTTTATCAGTACATTCTCACCGTTTGCAACAAGTCCTTTCAGGAAAGTAGTTAATGAGGTTTGACCACAAAGTAATTCTGGAGGGATGCTACTTGGTAATACTCTGTAGTTCATATTACATCTCTGAACCATTTAGGAGAACTCAGTCCAACACAACAGCAGTTAAAGAGGATTAGATTGCTGTTGTATATATCTCAGGGGTTAAGAGCAAAGAGGGAAAAGAGCTATTGAAGCTGAAGAGCAGTGTTGACGCTGGAACATATGAGTATTTGTTATCTGCAGATAAATTTCAGTTGGAAATTTGAAGACAGTTCTCAAACTGAGAGATGAAAACTCCCCCACACACACTTCAAGCAGTGGGAAGAAAAAATTCTTATTAATTGCAAGAAGCTGCTTGAAAAATCTGGAAATTTATGACCTTCTCCTGTAAGTGATCTTTTTGCCTGAACTTGGGAGACCAAGGAGACTCTTTCCAGTCTTGTTCATATGGCACTGGAATACAAATTTCTGATAAAATCCAGCATTTAAGTCTTCAGAGAATTCCTTTTGTTTAAAAAATGCTACCAAAATAAGGCAGCAGGCTACTTTGGCAAGTGTTATTTTGTATCTTATTGTATTTTTCATTTACCTTTCTGTCTTGTAGTACTCTCTGCTTCAAAGCCACATAAACTATTGAGATCAAACTAGGAAATTAGTATTATTCCTATGGAAGGATTGCAAGACAAACACAACAAGAAGAAAAGTCTCTGGCCTATTAAAAGCAATCCAGTATCTTTAAAGAGCAAGCACATCATCCACTTGTAGCATATAAAGGTTGCCAGAGCAAAGAGTCCTTCGCAGTCTTCAACAGACTTATCAGCAAAAAAAAGTGCTAAAAAAAATCCAAACCCATTGTATATTTACATGATTTCTAATAATAAAATCTGAACCAATAAATCCTGATAAAAAGAAAATGTAAACAATTATTATCCAATTATAAATTCATATTTGGAATAGAAATGTGATTACACAAAATTCCCAAGACACTGACAGACAAATTCAATTTGATAAAGAAAACATTATAGGAGACAAAGATAACCAAACACATACGAGCAGTCTAGCAAGAAAAAATTTCAAGGTTGTAAAATCTAACTTGTGGCCTAGCAGCAATATCTATTGTACCCAGTCCATGGTAACAACCCAAATGTTGGTGCATGGTTTACATGTAAAGAATAGCCCCTGCAAAATAACTGCTCTGTTGCTCAGCAGGGCATAGTATTTATCCTCAGACATTCTCAAATCACAATATATATAGCAAGCGTTTCACAAATACAGAAAAAGCATGCCATCACAAACAAACAAAAACCCCCAACCTACACAGATGCCATGCCACAAAATGCATGTGAACTTTCTGATTTCCCTTCCATAAGTCAATTCAGTACAAACCACTCGAGAAGGGTTTTAATAATAGTAATAATAATAAAAGCTACACAAAGGCAATGGTTCTGTAAAGTGTTTCTCAATATTATTGCTGAAACTTTCCAAAGTGCCGCTTTATTCAATGCACAGCTAGTGTTTCCTTTACCATCACCAGGAAATCCAAGTTTTGCAGACACGGATGTCATAAAAATAAAACCCGAAAGCTTACTATTTATTTAGATGTAATGTCCCAGCAAAATCAAACAGTAATAAATATTCTCTGGATCAGAGACCTGTTAAGATAGCACTGAGATTTCAGCATCAAGAGCTCAGCAGTGCAGTAACGATGCCCCTTTTGCACATGCATTCTGTTTTTCAGCATTTAATTATGAAATAATGTACTATAACGCCACCAGGACTCCTGCTTCATTCAATGTCGAACTGAACCAGGTGTGAACAGTGTGGCCAAATCCCAGGCTTAATCTCCCTTGTAGTGAAATTTGGAGCATCTCTTCTTCAGGAGAATTTCACTGGAGCGTCTTGCCAATTGGTCCATAGCTTACCAACAGCTCCTTGTCACCCAGGAACCAGGTGTATGCACCCGCCATTTAACTGAATTTCTTTCAGGTTCAAGATGAGCAGGGAGAAGCATATGGGATTTGTATCATGAGAAAAGCAGCGGAAGAAAAAGGAGGAGCTTTTCTTTAATATTAACATTACAGGGGTTGTCAGTTATGGAAAACTACATTCCTTTGCTGCTACTTTCAAGGTCTCACTGACCATTAACCCACTGACGGAGGTAACATTATCGTGAATCGAGAGTGGGAGAAAGAACAAAACATCAGAGCAGAACTCTGCAGCTGTAAAAAGGCCCATACTTTCCACATTTAACCCACAGGTTCTATCCAGTCTCCTCGCATATGACACGCTAGCAGGATAAAGGGCAGCAAATTATGAAGAATACATTATTATTGTTAACTGAGTCATCAGGTCTTGATTGAAATATTAATGGAGGAAATCTCGGTTCTATTCACTCCTTGAGCTACTGCCCAATTACATTAGTAACGATACGTTCTTACTCTGTGGAAAATACACAGATAATAACAACACTTAAAGAAAACAAAATATGAAGCATTCTGCATTGTTGTGGTTTTTCTGAAAATGCACACACAAATAATTTTCCAGTTTGAAACCCAGAAATCAACATTAGAATCAGCAGTTAGAAATGTTATGGAGCCTATCAACCTCTCAGCTTCCACTGAACACAGCCATTAATTGCCTGCCTTGGACTGGAGTTATCTAAAAGACTTCAGCCAGAGAAAACATTTCTTTTTCAATAATGCAATTCAGTATTGTAGAACAGCAGCCTGACCTTTGGAACTATGGAACTGCAAACAGTAATCCTGCTGCAAAAGCAGTTAAACAAGGAACCTGAATTCAGATGATTTTTTTGTTCTTAATTTCACAGGACAAAAGCCCAAGATTTCAGAATCAATAGTGAAATTCTGCTGTAAATCCTCCCTATTGTGTCCATGTAGATATACAAATACCAGGGTAAGACAAAACAGCCAAAGACAATCATAATTAATATATTACAGCTCCTTTGCATCGGTAGAATGAAGTCCAACCATTAAGTATGTAACACAGCAATTGAATCTTCCTGTACTTATTTCAGTTATCTATTAGCAGCAACAACAAGAAACTCCCAAACCTACCAAACCGTAATTCAAGCACCTCTGGAGAAACCACACAGCCTAAAACTGTTGAGCATCATTTAAAAACTACTCATGATTTTTAAACTCTGCTGTTTTGATTATTTTTCTGGATTTTGAATGCCCTGCTATACATGAAAGTGTGCCATGAACAAACCTACTTTGCCAAGTTCAAAAATCTAGATAACAAATCCATTAGATCAAGATGAATATAATATACTAGGTGTAATATGTAATTATCTTTATTAGTTTGATATATGAGCTTTTAGATAACAACATCTGAGTACGAGATTTATCTAAACAGTGTTCAGATAAGAGATTTATTTGTAATTTCTTGGTTCATTTAGAAATTAACTCAAAGAAATATGTTCATTCAGAAGGACTGAACTCAGAAAAGTGTTTAAACCATGAAGCACTCAACAGTGGAACCATTCACCTCATTCTCTTTATTAAAAACAAACAAAACCTCCCATTTTTAACGAAAGGTTTCATTTTATTTTGGGGAAAAAACTAGTATCTTGAATGAAACTTCTGATCTTTCATAGGTAAAATTTTTCCAGAAAGTCAAAGAATCTAATGCTCAGGAAGCTCACTTCACTAGACTTGAACTTTTTTAAAGCAAGCATCACATTTAGCGTACTGTGATTACTGGCTATTGACTCTTTGGGGAAGGTCTAAACTTCCTCTCCTCTCTTACTGAATATGGCCAAAGGCTTCTCTTTCTACAGCAAAGCACAAAATTGAAAGCGTGACTCCTGCTCAAATCCTTGTGTTATCCATGTTGTGGTCTGTCTGCTTGGTCTACCCGTGCTTCACATGAGCAAGGCACTAGCAAGCTCTCGGAAATGTCTGACATACTCAGCAGAACTGTGGGCTCTGAAGTCACTCCACGCTGAAGGGGAATTGCCTGTATTGTTGCCTTGAAGTAAGCGCACTGGAAACATCAAAAGAGATTTGGAACTCTTTATTAGAGCACAAACAACAAGGTAACTTCTAAAAGAGAGAAAACTAATTTTCATGGGATATGACAACTAAACACAAAAACTGGAGGAAAAGAGTTTGAAAACACCTAGCTTTCACAAGACAGCTCCTTTCTCTTAGTCTCTCCTTTCAGCTTAGCCCATAATAACTCACTTCTGCAATTCCCTGCAACACATGAAGTCTGCCTGTGTCCCCTGCAAGGCCAGCAAAGCTGCTCGCAGCAAGAGCTGCTCTCTTCTCCATCTGCCCCGTCTCATCCAGAGGGCACCATGTAAAGCAAAGCAAAAACTCATCCACCTCCCAGCTACTCTCTCAGAGGTGTTTACGAACACATGACGTACAGCAGCTCTACAGTAAGCAGTGAACAAATTTGGAAAACAATTTTCCCATCTGTCACCACAGGTTTTACTGGATAATCTCAAGCACATAACCCTTAGCACAAAGTTTGCTTTTGTTCTCCTCGCTTGGAATAGACCCTGGGGGAAAACAAACATGGAGAAGACTGTTTCTTGATGTTGGACCAAGAGTAAGGCCAGGGCACTACTCAGATGTTTTGTAACCCCGTATTTGGGGAATAAAATTAATTTGCAAGGGTCATTTCTGTCCTTATTACACAATGATTCGCAGAGGCAGGTATGTACACCAAAGCTGAAGTACGTGAGCTGTTGGGCTCTTTGCTGTTCTTGTGGTGAACTCTCCTTTTCACAGATAGGTTTTTTTTTTAAAAAAAATCTTTATTCACTACATCTTTGTAAAGAAATAAAAGAGAATTTTGAATCTTTTAAAATGCATGAACTTACATAACAACTTTGATACTGTGAAACATTAAAAACTTGAGAAACAGCATTTTTCTAAATCTGGTAGGTAACAGAAACTAGAAATAGAGCTCTGCCTGCCAGCTAAGCCTAATGCCATGCTTTTCATCACAGACCAGCCTTCCTTTCACTCAGTTAGTAGCACATGCTATTAAATATATGGAAAAGAATAAAGTAACCTTGCTCTATGATACTTCTGAATTATCTCCTTTTTCTGCATCTGAACTTTCACCTCAACATAGCATTAATATGTCTTTTGCACTAAACATGCAGTCATATTCCTTTTTCTTAATTGGGAGGAAAAGTATGTTTCTAGGCCAAGACCTTGTAAGCAAAATCTGTTCAAAGTGAACCTCTAAGGCTCTCCTAAAAATCACTAAAAACAGGAGTTTATAGCAGAAATGCTGACAGATTATATTCTTGCTAGCATAATACAACCTGACTCTTAAGATAAATGTTTCATGAATTACAAAAGTTGAAAAAAGCTCCTCTGTTCAGCTTTGTTCTTAAGATGAAAGTGAATTATCTTTTTGTCTTCTACTGACACTTGGATTTTTGTACTCCAGTCTGCAGAAACCCATAACCACAGGCAGTATTTAAACAGACATGACCATGTCGGATTCTCTCCTCACTGAACTCCTGTAAGACACATCAAACTTCTAACTATATAAGGAGAAAAAGAGGTTTTATAGCAAGCAGATACTTTCTTGTACCTGCTTCTGTGAAGAGAGAGAAAAGTCATCTCTAGTTGGAGAAGTCACACATGAGCACAGTTCCACCTGCACGGCAATGAGACACCATCCGGGGAGGGGAAGGGAGAAATTTCTTTGCTGGACACATCATTCCTTGAAAAGAAAATAAATAGAAAAAAAAATCCTTCAAAGATACTGAAATTCTTTCACTAAAAGTAGACCTGTATATTATTCCCCTAGTTGATATTGGCAGATGGCTTCAGTAACAGAAGCTACTGCATCTTAATAAGGATTCGTAAGGCAGGTGAACATACATCACCCTGTCAGCACCAAAAGAGCCAAATTTGGTAACTGCAGTCTTTCAATGCAACGTAACTCCTGGCGTTTAAATGTTCCAGCAAGGGAAGAATCAGCGGTGCAAGAGCAGGGATGCCCAGGGAAATCTCGTATGTTGAAGTCCACTAACTGCAGACTTCTCAGTGCAGGATATGGCCTTTTCCCCCACAGAATAATATGGCTCATTTTTACCGTAACTAGAATTTACTTTAAATTAACTTGGTATTCCAATACTTTGCAAAACATACCAACCGTTCTCAGGAGAGAACGTGTGAATGACAGAAACCTAGTAGGACTGTCTAACATCAAACATTGTAAGCTCTATTGCTTTAATGTAAAACAGATCAAAAACATGAATTATAAATGAGTGGAAGTTGCTGGTGGAATATAACTGGAAAAGTTTTGAGTGTAGTGAAAGCACAGAAAATAAATACAAAGGAATTTCTGTTGGCTTTGAAAATGAAATTACATTAAAGCAGAATAAAACAATGAATACATAACAACTATAGTTATGAGAAAAAGTGAGAGGGCTACATGGGAAACTTTTTCTTCCTTCTCATTTTCAAAGGTAAAGGGTTTGCAATTTAAGTTTCTATACGTGTTCAGCTTCTGTACATGTACAGCTTTTACATCTGAATCTGCCACTCCTGTGCATTGTCTTTAGTGCCTGCACTCAAGAATTGTGTTTCTTCACCTGCTAATCTGATTCTGCTCTTGTAACAAAAGTCTTAAGAAGTCAGCAACCGTGCAAAGCAACATGATGATGATGGTTTTTTTATCTTATCTGAAGATGAGAAGTTGAGCATTAGTCTGAAGGATTTTAGTGCTCTTAAAACTAGAAGCTCAGTTTTGGCTCAAAAGGCAAACTGTTGCCTTATGTGAATTCACACCAGAACACCAGTTATTTTTCCTAACAAGAGAAAAGAAAAAACAAGTTTTTTTACCTGAAAAAACCCATATAGAGGCACAAGCAGTTATATACACAACTGTGATTACTAAATAAGACAAATGATGTGGCCCAAAAGTTTATAAAAAAAAAAAAACAACGAAAAAAGGAAAAGCTGAGGAATTTCTTCCCTTCAAAGAGTCAGTATAAATCAAGAGTAAGCCAATAAGATCAAATTTACTACTTGTCTGACAGCCATTTGGAGAGTGATTACTTCTATTGGTATAAATGAATTTGTAAGCTGCCTGCATTCACACTGTGAATTTTGCTCTGACAGTCATTATGCATCAAATGCATCTCAAACAAATTTAAAATGGCAGATGCACAGACAAAAATACCAAAATGAGAAAACCAAAAAAGGGCAAACTTAACAGAACATGCCTGCAGTTCTCTTTTGTTAACCTGCAATTGCTGAACAGCACTCTTGAAGTCAGGTTCTTATTTGATCTCCGTTTTCTCGATTAACCAACAGGAAGGGATTGACTACTTCCCAAAGCAGGGGTCTTGGCAAAGAAACCAGGATCTGAACAGAAGTGGAAACCACATCACTTGTTTACCGTGATCCAGTTTTCCCAACTACTGCTGCTTTGGGAATAACAATATTGCTGACCTGAGGGACCAAGATCAGAGAAGAGAGTCCAGACTATTTGGCTAGAAGGAGTTATTCACTAGAAAAAGAAGTCACTGAAATAGATTTAAAAAAAACACAAAAAAANCCACATCACTTGTTTACCGTGATCCAGTTTTCCCAACTACTGCTGCTTTGGGAATAACAATATTGCTGACCTGAGGGACCAAGATCAGAGAAGAGAGTCCAGACTATTTGGCTAGAAGGAGTTATTCACTAGAAAAAGAAGTCACTGAAATAGATTTAAAAAAACCACAAAAAAACCCAGAAGAAAAATGAACAGTTTCATTTTAAAAAGCCTTTAGATTTCCAAATTTGAAAACAAGTTATCGCTAGTGGAAGAGAAGAAAATTNAGTTTTCCCAACTACTGCTGCTTTGGGAATAACAATATTGCTGACCTGAGGGACCAAGATC
This sequence comes from Steatornis caripensis, assembly GCA_013398225.1. Taxonomy (NCBI): domain Eukaryota; kingdom Metazoa; phylum Chordata; class Aves; order Caprimulgiformes; family Steatornithidae; genus Steatornis; species Steatornis caripensis. The sequence goes on along the minus strand of VZSC01000719.1, from coordinate 154,158 downwards.
AGAGAAGAGAGTCCAGACTATTTGGCTAGAAGGAGTTATTCACTAGAAAAAGAAGTCACTGAAATAGATTTAAAAAAAACACAAAAAAACCCAGAAGAAAAATGAACAGTTTCATTTTAAAAAGTCTTTAGATTTCCAAATCTGAAAACAAGTTATTGCTAGTGGAAGAGAAGAAAATGATGAAATCAGCCCTTACAAACACATCGTCCATAGATTCTACGTACTGGATCCTGCGTACACTGTCTACATATTCTGAGTGAGAGGACAGAAAAGGATTGTAAATGCCTATCAAAAATATTCACAATCTTCTGCAATCTCAAATTCAGAATTTTGTAAGTCTTTAAAATAAAATTCACATCAATATTTTCAAAAGTGAGATTTTCTAGAGAAAAGAAAAGTAAAGCAGGAAGGTCTGCATAGTGATGGAAACAGTTATATCTTTTAATACGTCTGCTGGACATCTAAGTTTTATTTAGCATCTGAAGCACAAATACATAGTTACTGTCTCAGTATTTCAATAACATGATGGCTAACTTCCATCACATTTAGAAACAGGCAAACTTTGTCTTATAAACTTGCATATTTTATATTATGCACGTTTTACATATATTATGTTACAGGCCTTACAAATTTTTGGCCTCTGGTTTAGCTGAAATACGGGTATCGTGTGAAAAGGCATTATCCTTTTTGTCATTGCCTTATGCTACCACGAGGACATACCACAAAATGAAACAGATTTGGGGCCTACTGAAAGTAACGGCAAAGTTATTTCTAGTTTCACTCACAGAATGAGGACACTTGGTAATGCCTTTGCTAGAAAACACTTCCACCTGATGTCAAGTTCCATTGCCTATGAAATTATTTATGCCAATAAACATGCTTATGCTCAGACCAAAAGACGTGTAAATGCATCCTTTTGACTTTTGTCACATAAAGCATTCCCACTGGAAGTACCTTGCTGAATTTCAGTCTAAGGATTACCAATATTATGCTTTCACCATAGCACTGCTCCCAGTAGAAACCTGTATTTGGTCTTGGTGAGAAAGGAATTACGAAAAAGACCAATTGTGAAAGTCCCACCTCCTTTATAGACCTTATTGATCATTTCACAGAAAAATCATTTTTATTGTTAAAAATACATTCTAATCATTTAGCTTTGTTAAGCTTATTAATACTTCCCAATAAACTTAATGACTTCAATGAAATAGGAATAAATATATTTTTTAATCCAGCAGTATTGGCACTGTATCTGGTGACTGGACTTAGAGGACTACACAGTATGGAGCTATTTATGTCACCTTCAAAGAAACACATGTAGCGGGCTGAAGCTATAAAACCTTTACTGGGAACATCCCACAACAAAGGAAATGTTGTAATAAGTTATAAATACATACGTACACATATACATAAATACATAGTCCTTCACGTGCAAGAAGATCTGTCAAATAATAAAAACATTGAAAAAAATATTCCAAAGCAATATGAACACCTTCCCCAAAATGCTTTCATCTGGTGCTAACAAGGTTATTGGGAGCATGGGGGATAAAAACATTTAGCATCTGAGAAGCGAGAGCTCTTCATCTGTTTTAGCACCATTTTCCCAGGATGCTCACATCACAGCGCAAGACTATAGCGATACTGAAGAGAAGTAAAATGTCTGGAAGCCTTTTCAGAGACCTCTTGTAAAATTACAGCGTGATTACATTACCTCTTAAATTAAAAAAAGTTTCTTACAAAGTTCAGCCTATCTGTCAGAGTTGCCAGGACTAGATCTGGGACCAAATGTATTGTGACTCAGCTCAACACTGCATAAATATTGGATCCATTGTTCAAACAGCTCACAGGACATCACGAGCTTGATTTTAGATTGAGAAAAACTCCCCATGAAATGTCTTTCCTGGGATTTTTCCTTAATAAGGGTTGTGGCCTGGGCCCCTGTCTGAGCAGAAAGAAAATGTAAATAGCAGGTCCCCATTAAAGGAGCTATACAGTGTGTGTAGTCTCAGACAAAAGAATTCCAGCATTCAGGTTTTGTGAGTTATTAACGGCAGTCTGCTCTGTAATTGTCGGTGAAATAATCTCATTGACACATACAAGTTAGGAAATAGAGGTCTCATTAACAAAGCCTCTAGCCTTTATTAGATCATATAAATAACCAAGAGAGCTTGCAAAAGATCGATTACAGCCTTTAAACGTTTACAGAATCAGTGTTTAATTAAGACAATTTTAATATGCAAATCAAGTCTAATTATCATCATTTGTTAATGTTAGTCTGCCTGGGCTCTAAACAGCTTCAGCTACAAATATGGTAACAGTATCATATTTTTGCTGCTTTTTTTTTTTTCCTAAGAAGAACTGCAGAGGAAACAATCAAGTTGTGCTATCAGTACGTACAAAGGCTTTCAAAATTGCATTTCCATTTACCATTTGGAGATGAAGGTCAAAAAAGTGCTCAGCGTAGCATAAAATCTAGCTGAAATGTTATGCATTTCTTCACCCACTATTCTGTCGAGTGCTTTAATTAATGTATTTCATTCAAAGTAAGTAACCCCTCCGGGAGCTTCTTTTGATGAAAATCTACCCTTGTTCGATGCAGTGATTGAATAGATGGGTTTCTAACACAGACCATTGTCACTCAGAAGTTGATATCGGGACTTTTTTTTCTTTCTTTTCTTACCTCCTCCACCCCAGGAGTGGTAGGTAACGCTCCTATGCTGAAAAGCCACAGCATTATGGCAAAGCCTCTGGAAATTAAAGTGTGAAGTAAACAAGAACACAGCCTTCAGCAACATGATGGCAGGGGCAGCTGGAGAGGAATACAAAGCAGCAGGGGAGAAAACAAATGCCTGTGTTCCAGCTCTTGAAGAAGCAACATTAAAGCCTCAAAGCCCATCTGAATTTGTTTTGGGGAAGAGAGTGGGGCAGCTGCAACACAATTGTGGTAAAAATAATTTCCTTTTCGTGACACTGCCACGTTCCTGCCGTCACAACGAGCTGCAGATTAAAATGGAGAACCACTCACCATTGGGTGGTATTGATTTGTTGTTGAATGATTACACATTGACAGTGGGGGAGGGGAATAGAAATGTTTCTGTTTCCAACATTTTACAATATAGAAGCTCACTTCTTTATTTTTCTTTGCCATTATGTTTTCTTTCCTCATATACCCAACACTTTGGATCATATAGCTGCCAGACCATCAGCTGGCTGAGGATAAAAGAAAAGATTTCTATTTTAACTTATTCTGTAATATCACAGAATCACAGAATGGCAGGGGTTGGAAGGGACCTCTGGAGATCATCTAGTCCAACCCCGCTGCTAAAACAGGTGCTCCTAGAGCAGGTTACACAGGAACGCGTCCAGACGGGGTTTGAATCTCTCCACAACCTCCCTGGGCAGCCTGTGCCAGTGCTCTATTACCCTCACAGTAAAGTTCTTCCTCATGCTTAGGTGGAACTGCCCGTGTTCCAGTTTGTGCCCGTTGCCCATTGTCCTGTCACTGGGCACCACCGAAG
>VZSC01000719.1:128098-147561 GCA_013398225.1 Steatornis caripensis | reverse complement strand
TTCTCATCTTGGGAGTCAGCTAAGGAACCTTTTTTGCTGCCCTGGCTGGCCTGGCTTATTCCCCAGTTGGTTGCAATGGCATGAATATTGCCATTTTGGACACCCCCCACACACACCCAAAGTCCTTCAGTTTAAAGCCCAGCTCACCAGGTTGGCCAGCCTGTTGCCAAAGATTCTCTTGCCCCTTCTACGCAGGTTGAACCTGTGGAACAGGAAGCGCTGTGCCCCAGCACACCTGCTTTTGTTTTCCAATCCAGTTGCACGTACAACCAGCTACTTCTGAGGAAGGTTCTCTTACGGAACAGGTGGTTATGCTGTCCGTAAATATTATTTCATGTTCGCAAGTCTAAACTTGCTATCCATATTAAAAATACATGAAATACATTTTACGTTTGACACATTGTATGGTCTCATTATGCATACAAATGTGCATTCACTTTTGTATCCTGCTAAAGTCTTGGCCTTCGTGTTTCTATCCTGACTGCAGCACCAGCGATGGAAAGTTAAAAACATTCCCAAACTCCCTTCTATATCTCTTAGTGTTGTCATGTGCACTCAGCAAGATGAAAGAGCACCTGAGTCAGACACAGATCTGATAACTTCCTAAGATATATAGACATATCTCAGAAAATACATATTACTGCCAAAACCCCAAAGAGTTTTAAAAATTAATTCAGAAAAGAATTATCTGCATTAGACATGCACATCAACAATCCCGCTCCATAACAACGTTCAGGCATCTACCAAACTAAATGCCACTTCTTAGGTACTAATCTTCTCAGTGTTCAATCACTTAAACATCCAAGTTTCAAGAACAGTGTTATAAGAACTGTCATAAATATAAAGTACTACTTACACAGCATTTTACACCCTGGAACAGGCTGATCCTCTGTTGAAGTCTTACTCTCCAATGAGAATGGAATTAGTGCCCATTTTAAAATGCAGAGAAAAGGAAGTAGGCTGGCATACGTGGCTGAGAGCTGTAGGAGGAATCCTAACACTATGTTTAAGTAGAGGAGTGGAAAATGAAATTTCAGATGTTCTGCAGGTCACAATTTTCAACCACATGATTTTGATTAGCAGACAATGAAATATAACTAAAAGCTTGTCTTTTCAGAAAACACCATTATATATTTTTTAAAAATGTTAAATGCCATTTAAATTTTTTTTAAAAAATGCTTTCAGTATTATTTGATTATAAATCCCCAACAAATATAAGACACTTTTCTCTTCTGCTCATTCTTTCATTCTTTCCTGTATCCTTCATCAATAGGGACAGTATAAGTAGTTATTCCTAGATCTTAGAAGTAGAGCTCTTTCACTTATTTATTTTGTAATTTTTCAATTTAAGTCAGGTCATTCCTGACTATTGAAAGACATGGATTTTTTTTTTTAATTAGAAAAAATATGCATTTAACAAAAAGAAGCTCAAATGGAAAACATATGAAGCACTTTAAATGCAAACGACCTATAACTTGCATTCCATTTCTGCAAATTTTCAAATTAAATTTTAAAATCTCAACCAAACCACTTTGGTTTTGCTTGCAGCTATCTCTGCCAGGCTTGTGCTGTCCTCACCCTGATTCCCTGCAAGGAATTAGCAGGAAGCAGGATGCCCTGGGCTCTCTTTCTAGCCAGGAGACGCTCCACAGCAGCACAGGCCAACCCTGGTATGCAATCCCTGATGTGGCAGGGCTCTGCCCTTTGTGCAAGCTGTGCTGCTGTACAGCAGGGTCACTGCAATGACATGGCAGAGCTAGCGCCCGAGCTCAAAAATAAATTCATGTCCTTGTATGTCTTCAAGCCACAGGCAGAGCACCTCTTAGCCATGGTAAGAATATATGGCTAGAATAGCCTCTCGGGTCTCGTCGGGATGTATATCTACCCACTGTACAAGACACCATGGCACAAGAAGCATCGCACTATGAGGTATCACATTACATTCATTTTCTCTTCAGTGAACTGAACTGCAAATAAATGACTCAGAAACCAGCATGAGGATGTATCACCAATGGGGTTTTATAAACATTATTTGTTAGAAGTAGTAACTCTTTTAACAATATATGACCCATGACTAATTTCAGGGGGTCAAGACGATCTTTGCCCTCCACTGTGTAGAGTATTATTCTTCTCTAAAGAAGTTCAGAGGTTAATGAATAAAGTGTCAGCAAAGAAGAAATGAGACTAAGCAAGAAAATGCTTGTTCTTGGGCTCTGCTATAAATAATGCTCTCATTAAAATTCTGCCTTGGAAGAAAGGCAAGTCCATTAGTCTAGGAGCTAATTTTTACTGGCTCCTTAGATGTATGCATATTAAAAATTCAGCTTTTATAATTGCCAGCCATCAACCACCTAGTCAGTGCTGTTCTTGGCGTTTTTAATTATTTACTTCATTTGCATAGACACTCCAATTTATGATCAACTGTTTAGTTATCAAGGGACAGTTTTAGTAATTCCTCTTTTACATTTTTATTTATTCCTTTTGTATCCCTAGTAGGAGCTCTGAGAGAGCCTTGCCCGAGATGCATGGCTGTGGGACAGGCCCACCCTGGCACCTGCAGCATGCCACCGTGACGCATGGCCGTGCTTCCCCACACCCTCTCTGCTTGGGCCAGGGCAACATGTACCATGCAGCTACGCAGCATCTGCTAAATGCCTGTATCCTGCCTCAGATTGCCATAGCAGGGTGCAAGGACAGCCCTCCTACTCGATATCTTAACCTCCTCATCCTCCTCAGCTTCTGCAAGCCCTTGCCAGGCACCTTGGCCTCAAGAGAAGGGAAGAGCTCACACTTAGGAATGTACTGTCTCTTTGCTACAAGTGCTCTGGCATTTTGCCCCAAAGCTCTTCTCTGGATTTTCAGTTTGAGGCTGTCTTCTCCTCCTCCTCCCAGAACCTTGCTCTGCTGCCTGAGGATACTACTGCTGCAAAATATCCTCCAGTACCGCTCTTCCTCATTACGAACAGGTTCTAGGCTTTTCTGTTCATACTTCTGAACAGACAGTACACGCTTCTGCTCAAAATGCTGCCCAGCTCCTTGGACACACAAAAAGGAGAGAAAATATAGAAAGACACAGGCTTTGAAAAGAATGAGTTCTGCAGTTGCACCTGACCCACCGCTCCTCCCAAGCTCATGCTGTGGGCAGTCAGGCTGCATCACTGCCGATGCACCCTTCAGCTGCACATCATCCCCCCGTGCACCATCGGCCCAGAGACAGCAGCGAATCTTAAAAAGCCATCCATTTCTTTTGTTCATCCTTAAAAATAACTAAATTATCAAATGAAAGACATGTTGTCTGTCTTCAGTGTTCAACGGTAGGTTACAGCAACAATGGGAATGATTGATTTGTAATCCCTGGTATCATTGTTCTCCTCCCTGGGTACCATCTCTGACGACTTTTTGCAGACAGGATACCAGCCAGCAAATACGAAGGGAGCAAGCAATTGATTACCAATCCCTCTTTCTGCCAGGCAGAATTTCTTTGCTTGCAATTCATACTTTTCAAAGGGCTGTCTACAGACAGCCTCCAGATGGCTTTGGGGGGAAGTGAGGGCAATTACACTAGATTACAAATCAATCACTATTACGCAGCCTTTTATTTGGTAGCAGCTTCCAAGCAGAAAACAGATACCAAAAATATATAATACGTCCTGATTTTTTGTTTGCTGTTTCCTTTCCTTAAGCTCTTTTATGCCCTCTTTTCCTCCTGACACCACTGCTTTCTCTTCTTTCATTGCTTTTTCTTTCATCTTTCCTAGTACATTTATACTCGATTTTATCCTTCTATTACCTTTCTCACTGCTAACCTACACCATCCATAGTAACCTGATATGGAAGTAAAACATGATCTTTCTACTCTACTCTACGCTGTGATCTTTCCTTTCTTTCACGCTCAGAGCCCTCTTCTCAAAAAATGGGACAGCAACACTGACAGAGAATGGAGCAAGGTCTACCTAATTTTTATTGTCTTGAAGCCATCTCATACATCATTCTGACTGTTTTTGCTTACAGCAGTATGTCAGGTTTACTATGATAGGATCCATGCAATAAGGGGAGAGAGTCTGGCAAAAGATGATTGTAGCCCCTCAGCTGCAATGTAAAACATCCAAAGAAAGCTCCCCACACACCAGGGTATACCCATGCTGCTGGGCACGGAAGCCACAGCTGCCATATGTGACCTTTCTCTTCAGTGCGTTAATTTTAAAAGGGAGATCATGGGTGGAGTCCAATGCAGCCAGAAGTAATCAGAATGTACTGTTATTCCAGAGCTTTCATGTGAGAACAGTCCTGAACACCCAGCACACGGGTCTGGTTTTACTTGCATTTATGCTTTCTTTCATGTTTTAATTCACGTCCTCTTATTAACAGAAGTTTCATCAGCTGGAACAAGTGAGGTAGCTATAGACAAAATGTTTGTTGAGGGGAAACAAAGAGTTTTTTAACAATAAACCTGATCAAGATATAGGTCAGTTTAAATAAATCAATTGACATGCACTTGGTAAAATACGTATCAGAGGTGTTGAAAATCACCTTTTAAAAAGCTTCGACTTACTAAGTCAAAATGACTTTCTATTCTAAAATGTTAACAAGTTCAGATTTAAGTATATTTTTAGAAACTGAAAAATGCATTAAAATTGTTGAAGGAGAATATTTCAAAATTCTGGCATCACTACAGTTTGGTTGTTCAGAACAGATTTTTTATCCATGTATGGATATACAGAAAGTTTTCAAACTATTCCTTTTCATCCTAATCCAAGTAGGAAGTTTTTTTCAAAATCTCAGAAATGTGATAATTAAAAAACCACTTCCTTCCTGGAAGGATGTTCCTTTATTGTTGTTCGCAGATCCAAAATTGGGGCAGAAAAACATGGATACACCTCTCTCAGAACATGCATTTCCCCTGTGTGAAATGTCCACTCTGAAATTTCAAGTATAGCAGCTATCACAAGCAACACTTCTGAGTTATGACACCACTACTGTAAGGTAAATTGTGCAACTCTTCAAGTCAGTCCTGTTCTTTACAATTGGATGAATTACTACAGCCAGAGAGTAGCGCTTTTGTAGCAACACAAGAGCACAAAGCAGGGGGCTGAAGACTGCAGAGGAAACGCTTTGCAGTGGGGTATGAGAGTGCCATGACAACAGCATGGCTTATACAGCAGAGCGAAGCTGAGATTTGACGTGTCTTGCTAAAGAAATCAACACCCTCTCCCTTTGCACCTCGTTCAAACTCTTTGAGAAACACAGTGAGATGGTGGAGGATGTGTTTTTTTACTTTTGTTCCATTTTGGTCTATCTCCAGTTGCACAGTATTCTGCTGAAATCAAGAAGGGAAAAGAAAAAAATAAAAAAGGAAAAAAAAAGCCCACAGGACTCACTTTACACATCTAATACAAGATATGGGGATCCAAATATCTATGATAATTTTTTTGATAGTATCAATGCTGGTCAGATGTACTTGGGCTCCCTAGGTCTTCAGCAGCAGAGCAGCTCTCTTGCACAGCCCATGCCAGGCACTACGGACTCCAAGGTCTGTGCTCTGCCCACCTCAGAAGCCCTTTTTGGGGGCGCCAGCACTAGAAACCCCCTGCTCCCCACCAGGGGATGAAGAAAACGTTCACTGGGATGTTGCTTAGCATATAAAAGAAGTTTGGGGGAAAAAAAGATGTTTCCACTGAAATATTTGGGTCAATCAGCATTTTATGATGAAATTCTCTTTCATCAGATAATTTTCAATGTTAAGTGAGATTTTTTTGTTTATGCTTGTAACACATCCTTAATCTCTACCATTATTTGGAAAACTATATACTACAATAATTATGTTTACTCTATTGATTCAACTATCGGAAATCTTGAGTTTTTGACAAAATGTTTCTTTTTATCGTGCCATTTCTGACAGTTGAATGTTGCTGAAAATAAATAGCAGGCAATTATTTTAATATACTCTTACTGCACATTACTTTAGAAGATTATTCTAAATCGCTAAAGACAGAATCAATTTATCTAAACAGAATTATTTAATACCAGTATGGATTAGGACTATACAGTCAGGTAGGCAGAAGCTATGGATAGAAACGGCAACTCTTTTTCCATTTCTTGTCTTTAAATGAAAGAGAGCTGCTCTAGAACAAGTCAAAACATTGAATTTTATACCAGAAAGAACATGTCCTCCTTCAAAATCTCTGGTAATTTGGTGATGCTCACAGAGCAATTTGGTGATATCCAGAAAGCTTATATTATTAGACACTATTTGCAATCCACATTACCTGCACCTGAAGGCTTGATCATTTCCTCAAAGCTCATATACACAAGGGAAGAAGACTTACAGAAAAGGAAAACAAAGTTTGGGGTTTTTTTTTTGTCTGTGAATGCTGACAGTAAGCCACTTTGTTCTGAACCTATAATTTTATGCTCTATGTTAGGCAGATGTTTATCTAAATCATTTAAATCTGTCTTTTCTGGTTTAGACACATTTAGTATTAAGGGATGCTCCCTGAGTAACAGCATACATTAAAAGTTAATTAAGAGGAATTTAAAGAAGAAGGAAAGTAATTACTTTTTCCATACCCCCAACAGACATTGATTTCATTTTGGCGGTTAAAAATGAGAAAATTTGGAATAAAGGTATGAAAATTGGCAAGACATATTTTTAGGGAAAAGCTTTATTATCCATTTTTTACATGCTCATTAGGAAATGCAATCCTAATGCTGAGAGAGACTAGTAAGTAATGTAAGTTGCTTCATTAATTTGTTTAATAACCAAAATTTTCAAAAGTGGTACGTCTAAGTCAAATAGCAGGCAGTTATGGGCTGTCATCACAAAACCAATCCATTTTTGAACATTACACTAGTAGATACTATTTCCTGTTTTTTTTAGTTATTATGCAGTGTTGAATAATAATGTCTTTATCATTTTAAGTTTAATGCAACTATTTATAGTTTTTATCTTGTGGGTATGTGTTCAACAGTTCTTTAACTTTCATTTATTCACATAATTCACACTCTACTGGAAATATTAGGATCTAAATTAAAAATAAAATCTTGACAACAATATGTGCATTTTTTCCTCCAGAGAAAGAGTAGTTTCTGGACTTAAAAAAAAAAAGTAATAACAAAAGAATGTCACAATGGAAAAAACCCCAGTCTTAGCCACAGCAAAGCTGCTCTATTTAAAGTAGGACAATTATTCTTGTAAAATGAAGCCCTCAAGCTCCAAAGATGTTATGTGCCCTGATGTGAGGTCTCAGAAAGACTGTACTGGAGAGGAGTGCATGTGTGCCCTTAATGTTGATCATCTGCAGGATGTCCTCAGCCAGCCCTGGAAAGGCAGTCCCCCATGGGGGAACATCAGACCCTCTTCCTGCCTATGCTCAATTGAATCCAGCTGAACTTCATCATCATGGGTCATGTCTGCTGCTGGCGGTGGCAAGGGGGAATTTGAGACATGAGGCTCTGCATTATTCAGAGCGGAACTGACACAGGGCTGATTTTTAATAACATGATTCAAAAAGAACTGAAAATGCAAGTATTCTGCAAATCCATAGAAGACCTTGCAAAATCTATTTTCCAGATTTGGAAAAGAAAGACTTTAGAAAGAACCAAATTCACAAAAAGCCTTACCCCTAAACAAAATTATTGAAATATGTTACACAGTTTTTCCCAGGATAAAACTGTGGGGTTTTTTTCTTCCCCAAAGCATCTTACATTTCCGTCCCTATTTCCTATGAACTTGACATTTCTTGAAATTCAAATTATACTCATTACAGATACGACTGAAGCCTATTAACACTTTAACTGTGGAAAATAAAACACTCAGGCCCCAATTTTCTTATGCGAAACGGTCTGACTTCAAGTTATCCCATAGCCCTTCTCTGTGATGGTGGCCCTACAGGAGAGCCATAAAGACAAGTCAGGGGTTTGTGGGAGAACATGCCTGACAAGGCATGTTCATGAGGTCTCCCAAATGCCACAGAGCCAGTGAGGGCAGGTCTCTCCACTTCTTACTTAACCAAAGGAGAGAGCATGACGGCCAGGACCAACACAGTTAGGATCATGGTTAAAATAGAAACTGTGTGACTGTATGCACATTTTCACTAAACACAGAAAGAAAGCAAAAGAAAAATTACAAAAGACTGTAATTGTCACAATTATAAAGATAAACTTCAAAATAAACAGCAAGTAGAGTTAACACAAGGACATTTGTCAAGAGGTTGCACACTTCCCGAGGCACGGGCTCTGAGACAGATGGACAAGCTAGCTGCATTTCCAGAAAGTGTCAAGTTCCAGACTCAAACTTCAGGGTTCCACCTCAACTAGTAAAACCAGTCGCATGCCATTACTGGAAGAGGCTGGAAAGGGGGGCAAGTTTGGCAGCAGGATTGGGGTAGATCTTGGGATCTCCTCTCTCCTGCTCTTCTGAGGCTTCTTGCTAAAGCAACTCTTAGCTGCTTTTGCGCAAACCTACTATAGAACAGGAGAGATTTAAATCAAAAGTAGGACTGTAGCACAGTTGTATCAGCATACATCACCGATTACCTCCTTTCCTGTGAGCTTGTTCACGGCGGAAAATTGGACCACTGATATTTATTCTAGTTACCAAGAGGGGAAGATTACGTACAAAGGCTTTGTCACATTGCTAGATTTTGCTTCTTGCCTATCAGTTTTGTCCCAGTGTTTCCAATCTGCATATGATAGATGTCTTCTTTTTGAAAAACTAATGCTTCTCTGCAAAACATTTTTGAGGAGAGAGAGAGGGGAAAGAAACAATCAGCTGAGTAAGGGACTGGCATGTAAAAGACTATCATTTGCAAAATAATGGCCTGAAACCCAGTTGGGAGCAGGGAAGCTGGCTTGAGCCACAAAAGAGGAAAAACAGGAATGCAATAATTACATATCTATTTTTAGAGAAAATGAAAAGCTAAATAAACTGTACAACCAGCGTTTACCAGTAGATCCTTTCTGTCCTGAAAACCACAGTGAGTGATGCAGGAACAGTCAGTTCTCAGGGAATGAACTGGTGGTACCTATTTAGTAGCATCTCATTCCTCCTGTGTTGGTGCCAGGACACTTTAGGCCCTGAAACAATTAATTTTAGTAGTGCTGCAGAAAAATATTGCCAGAAACCTGAACTTGAGCGACAAGGATTCTGAACCTTGTTTGTCTGCCCTAGCTCTGAAATCACCTCACAATTAAGAGGGGCTCTGAGACTACACTCCTGAAAAGAAGCTGACGGACCACAGCGTGCCAGGCAAGTGGGACACAAAGCGTCCAAACATAGCATTTGTGAAGGGATTAGGGCACTCACAATTGCTTTTGGCACAAGACAGTGTGTGTGACTGGGATTTATGGTAGGGATGAGGAATTGCATGCTGACTGCTTTGATAAATGTATGTCCTTGAGGTATGCCTAATTGTTCTAAGAAAACAAAGGACATACCATTAAACATAGGAGGAGAAAACACAGAGGAAGTTCTGTCGCAATCCCAAGGCACTCTCAGGAGAGGCTTGCCTCCAGGTGAAAAGCCAGGACAAACCTTGTGATGCAAGAAAACCTGGCTGTTAACTAGAATGACACAGCAATTCATACCACTGATTGCAGTACCATGCTGTTGTCAGGAAACTTCAGACTGGCATCGTGTCAGAGACAGATCTCTTTGCATTGCTTCACAGAAATTACAGCATGTAATCAGCATTGTATCCCTTACTGCTGAGCGGGGACAGGATATCTCAGGTATCTCATGCTACCAGAACAGACAGCTCTCCACAAAGTGAGTCACTACCAGTTTTGACAATTTCACAATTACAACGCTGTCACATTACCTTGTCTGCAAGACAACAAAAGAACATGCACTCCTATTTCTCTACGCAATATGAAATCCCATCAGGGTAGTCTACTGGAGCAATTTTAAATAGAACTGTACAACACGAATTAGGTGCCGCCTCATTACTTCTTTTCTCCAATAACCCATGCTAATGTCTCCCAATGTCCACGTCAATATTGTACAACACCTGAAACTTCTTCTCAGGACAACTGCCATATATTTTTCATTCCATCTCCACCATTTTAGCAACCAGGTCTATCTCGCTTTTGCACCAATTTAATCCTTTCTACAGAATAACCCAAAAGACACGAGCGAAGAAAAAGTGGAGAAAAAGAAAAAGTGGAGAAAAAGAAAAAGCGGAGAGAAAGAGAAAAAGAAAGAGAGAAAATTGAGTATATTTGTATTTTAGGACCTCAGCTGAACCATCTTTAGATTATTAGTACAGCTCACAGCGAGATGGCAATACTCTTACTTCTTAACGTGTTTTTCTCAAGTCCTATGCTACAGTATACATCAATAAGAAACAGTGAAATGGGAGAAGGAAAAGAGGTGAAGTGATACACTTGCTACTCAGAAGCAAATTCCTGTCTGTGTGAGGAAGAGAAGAAGCATCTTCCAAAATTCATATCAGTTTCATATTAGACCAACCATGCTGCCTCTTAACATAAAATGTCCTCAACTATTTATCATGCTTATAAATGTGGAACCTGAATTAAATTATAATCAAAGAGTTGCATTTTAGCCTCGGACCATAAAATGTGAACAACACCTCTCGGTGCCATTGCCTTGGGGGTATCAGAGCATAAAACTGTTTTAAACCTGTGTCTGCCTGGCAGTTCTCTGTACATTAAATATGTACTACAAAAATTCTATCCTATGGGAAATGTTTGAAGTATGAATTACCCCTGCAAACTTTCACTATCCATCGATGCTGCATGGGGCATCCTACTCAAAAACAATGCGACAGCCTACAGCTTTTCCTTCAAAATTAGGATCCTCAACTATTTTACAGATGACACTTAAAATTGACTACTTAAGCTTTCTTGAATCAGCAAGAAAATATTTTTAAGGCAAATATCTCGCAAGCTCTGAAATTCCTTTTTTTTTTAACACACAGCTGAAGTCATCCCAAAAGTCTGCCTGCTTTTCAGTTCAAGCCGTTTCCCAGACAGTATCTATTTTGCCATTATGCAAAGGATGTGTGAGTGGGAAGTCTAAAGAAGCCACCCACTGAGGCCATAGGGAACCAGAACGGGAATAAATCTACACACAAACAGTAGCAGTTAGAAGGGGGTAAGCTATACAAAGAAAGATTGATTTGCCTCCACCATTTTGATTCAGTATTTACCAAACTGGAAAGCTATTTATTGAAAATATATTACTTACCTCACAACGTTACTGTTAGTAGAAAGGAAATTGATTTGTAAGATTTGGGGTTTACTTGGATTTTAATAGATCTTTTTGATAATGTATAGTCACAGTCCTCGTGTCATCAGATTTCTGAACCTTAAGTTCTTACAACTGTCTGGGAAGGGACAGTGGAGTACATGATTTGATGTACAACAGCTCATGCTTGGACTAGAGAGTCTAGCGTAATCTTTGAATTTCAAAAGTAAAAACCCATCACAGCATATTCTGTCTAGACAAGTGTGTCCAGATGCCTTACTTCAACCTGACAGAACAGAAGCTCTGTACTTAGTAGCACATAAAAACAGCTCGTGGGGAATCCAACTAAAAAGAAAGATAACAAACGACCCACTTCGTTTTTTCAGCATAACATGGTAGAGCATCGTAGGTGTGCAGGTGGAGAGGCGGACATGCTGATCCACTAAGAGGACCTTTCATAAAAAGTTCATGTCTATAATCTGCTTTCCTCAATTAATGTGTGAGGAAAGAAGATTCCACAATTAATTGTGGAAAGGAAAAACAGCATTTAAGATGCAATGCCTTTAACTTAACAGACTAGCAGATTTATTTATTTCTCATACAACCTGAATGGCATAGGGATTTTTTCCCCCCACTGCCTCATGAAGAATAGGATTTGGTTCTGAGCAAATGTGTTAAAGCAGAATCAAACTGTAGCAAGCATGACAATTACTATCTAGAGAAAGCATTTACAGTCGCTGTGCATAGTAAGTATGCATGGGAGCTCAGTTCTCCAAATGTCTATAAAGCTCACAATATTAGATGACTCCTATATACCCCTGACATATATTTCTTTGATGTACATGCTTGTCTGAATTCTGTCTCCCACAGTTTAATGAATTTCCCTGTGCACAGGAATATACATGTCTACAGGCACAGGAGGTGCTGACTACAGCAGGTGTTTGCTTAGCAAATTTCCACATTCATGCTTCATTCGATTCAAGTTTGGCTTAGTTTCCAATTAGCTTGCATGTCCAAGCAGTATGGCGATACTGAACTACATCTATAACAGGCTCCAAAACAGGCTGTCTTCATACCTATGAACTATTGTACCAATTAGCTGCTTTTGCAGTGATATGTAAGCTAGACATTTTATACTGAAAGATCTGTGGCAGAGGGTAAAGTATTTGTAACAGAGCTTTCATCTCAAATGTGTTTCCTTCCCTGGCTTGTCAGGACATGATAGCTGAATTTCAGAGATGATGCAAAAGCTGTGACTGATTTTACTTCACATAACACTATGAGCATCTTGTGAAAAGCACACAGCACAGAATACAATCAGTACGAAACTCAGTTCTCCATGCAGGGGACGGCAAACAGTGCCTGGCTGTGTACCTTCGTTACAAGTGACTACTTTTTGCTTGTAAATTCCAAACTTTCTATCAGTTCTTAAATCCTCCAGTGTCACCTATCACTTCTGCTCCGTCAAATGCAACAGTGTGAAGGGGTCTTTCAAAAATCTCTGGCAAACACCTTTGTGCTTTCCTCTCTGCTACCTTTCACACTTATAAACATCTATGGACCAACGTGACTGACCTCTAAAAATTTCCCCTTACTTCCCATGCCTATAAAAAAGTTGCCATTAAATGGTCTGTACAAAACATCGTTTATGATGTTAAATAATGACATAATATTGTCACTGAAATTTTGTGCTCTCTTTGGCTGAAGCTTCTGACTCGGTTATCAGCTGTTCAGAGCAGAAGCATGCTATGACTATGTACCTTCTGCGGCACTTCACACAATGGAGACCTGGTCTGGGAAGAGAGGTGTTAATATAATATCAACTAAGTAAATTTAGCTATTAGCTTTAATTAATTTAGGTATTGTGTGGCCAGTGGTAATCAGGTAGGAACATTATTACACACATACACACACTAAATTGCTTTTTTACTAATGACTCATTTGGTTTATTCTTGCCTCTTTCAAAAAAGCGATTAAGTTGAAAATGACCTTTCGAAGATTGTACTTGTGGACTGATCTTTTCATTTTTAATTACTTACTTTGCTTTAATTGTTACATTAGGAACTATTAAGAAAGCAGCCAGCTTCATAATCAATAATTTAATTAGAGTTTTAGGACCAAGACATCAATGCAAACGTTATTCTGCAGTCAGGCCTTTCCCAAAGCTTTTGAAAGAACTTTACTCCCATTTTGTTTCAAAGTGACATTGGCAACACAAAAATTAAATTCATACTTACTGCAATATATCATGCACACACATTAGAGATATACACAGGCAGCTGGTAAGAAGTTCAGATTCAGGTCAATCTATTTGCTGCCCAGACAGGAATACAGCCTGCTTCTCTCAATTTCTAAATAATCAGTGACACAGCCAAATGCCATTACACTGCACACTCGGAGAGAACCCTCTCCCCGTACGGCACGCCAGGAGCCACGCTTTCCGAGTGTTTACTGAATTCTACAGCCAGACTTTCCCCCCGGCTAGAACTTCAAGTATTTTAAATTTATCTATTTATAGCTCTCTAATTACTACTAATATTCTGCGATAACCAGCAGCAAATGAAAGCTGATCCACTCTAATTTTACAACTGATGAAATCTGATTCCATCAGTGGTGAATTAATACCCTCCTCCATTCCACTGTTGCCTCTCTGCCTGCCCTTGCAAGTTTATAACACATCAGCGTCGGCGATACATCACAGGGAGCTGTCAGTGGAGCTGCGAATTGCATGGCCTGCTGCCTGGAATATGGATGTCCCTCATTTGTAATTATAGGCATGTTTTTCACATGACTATATCACTCCAAAATGCCTTGCCCCAAAGCGGACCCCTAGCTGGTAAGGCATCAGTAAAGAGAAACTAGTGTGCTGAGCACCACAGGGCCGCGTCACCTCCCCGTCACCCATCATTAGATTAGGGGGGACCATCCTGGGGAACGCGAGGGAAACACAGCACAAGGATGAAAGAGACCCTTAAACCAGAACAGAAGCTTTGGTGAAAGGCACAAAACCTCACTCAAAGGTGGCTGCAGTGACTGCTGGGAGGAGGGAGGAAGGTGGGCAATCAGGGGTGCTGGGAGGTGTGTGAGCTTGGCAGCAAACAGGAATTCAAAGGCAGCTTGCTAGGGAAGGATCAGAGGACTGCTCTGATCACAGAAAAGGCAATGACCCGAGAAAGGAGCCAAGACTCGCTTTAAGACACACAGTAAGTCTTGCCCGAAGGGTGCGTTCTCCTAGCTACAGGAGGAAACTCAGGCAGAGCCCTGGGGAAACCACAGCTGTACAGGAATGAAAGCGTCAGGCCTGTTGCTCTCTTCTCTGGTAGCAGCTGAAATGACTGTGAGCGTCGTGATGAAAAGGAGTTACTTTAACTAAATAACTGCATCACTGCCAAGATAAAGCCATTTATACGTTTCAGGTGAATTAGGAGTCAAGCTGGGTATTAAGCTTTAACATACAGAACTGTCTTGTCTTAATGGCTTCTCCTTGAAATGAAGAAAGAATGTAGCTTATCTGCATTGTGGAGACAAGGCAGAGGAAGACAACATGTTAAAAGGGGCTGCCTTCCTGCTGGCAAAAGCACTCTGACGTCCAGTGGACAGGCCCAGACATGTCAATGAACAGGAACGGCTTAATAAAACAGTAATTATACCCTCTTAAGAGCCACTAATTCACCTGCAGCTTTGCAGAACAAGGTAACCTGTCTGATCTAAAATGTTTAGAGTCTAGTTTAAACCTAGTTTAACAGGTAAAAATGCCCATGAGATCAAACAATTATACAGTTTGTTAAACTTTTGATTTGATTGCTTGATTTGGGAGCAAAGTCAGGAAGGCAAGAAAAAGGAGGGACAAGTCAGTAACGGCAGGCTAAATGAAAGACAGAGGCATAGTTCCAGTCTGAGGGTTATTCTGGGGACAGCAGCCAAATACAGTTTGAAGGGCAATTATTTTCCTGCCTCTCAGGAAATAAAAAAACCCCGCAGCAAAACAAGAAAGCAGGCTACTTCCAGGATTGCATCTGGGTCAACTGACCCAAATTGCAGAGCTATAAGCTTGTTATTTGAAATATTTTATTTTAACCTGCCTTTTTCCACTGAAGTTGTTTTGGAGGAAAGTCAGAATGTAGTATTTTTAAAACTGACAGTGACTATATCAAACTTTTTTTCCAATTGTTTTTCAAGATTAGAAAGAAATTAAGACATTTTTCCTCAGCCGTATTTTTAGTTTTGAAAAAACTGGCACTAAGTCTCTAGGAAAGCATCCCAAAAAGATGTAACATAAACCCCTTCAAGTTTTACTTTTGTCTTGCGTGATATTACCTCTTGGAGAAAACATAATCTGTATTCATAGCTATTTGTTCTTGTTTTCAAATTTTACCTTGACTCAAATTCCTTTTCATACTAAGACAGGGAGTTTTAAAATATGAACCCATTATTTACAAATACATAGAACAGAATCAGGTACACAAAATTTGTTACACTTCGTGCCAGGAACTGGAGTTATCCTTGCATGTCCCTTATTATACAGCAAAATAATTCAATTACAGTAAGAGATTTGAAGCTTGCATGGAAGAGCTCTTAGTCTCCAATACTGACGACTTCAATTGACCTACTTTTGAAGAGGATTGACTCGAACTATAAACTGCCTGTCAAAGATTTCTTTAAACGGCCCATGCTGTCTGTCCACTCTGCTCTTGAATTCATTCCTCAGGAGTTCAAAAGGGTTCAAATAAAACTAACAAATCCAATACCCTGTGGACTTTCTAACTGAGAATTTTGTGTCTAAAGGTGTTTACTCGGGGATAAATCAACTGGACTAGGCCAACAAAATGTAAAGACAACCAGATTGGCTTTCAAAATAACTCCCTTTGACTGCTCTGTGTCCATCTTATACACCTCATCCTTAAATACTCTGACATTTTTCCTGAATTTGCCTTGTCAATGCCCACTCCAAATGGACACAGGCATAAAAGGCCCCCCCCGCCCTGTCCCAGACAGGCAGCATCTCTACAAAGATCTGGACATTCCCCCATACTTCAAAGCTACTGACAAAAAAGTTCTGACAAAATCCATGTTGAAAAACAAGTCGTCTAAAAGATAATTTATCTTTCACTGGAAGAAACAAAACCAGAACAGGTTATTTTAGGGAATTACTAATTTGAAAATTAATAAATTCTGACAAAATCAACGCTGAAAAGTAAGTGGTCTAAAAGATAATTTCATTAGAACAAAGAAAAAAGGTTATCTAAGGAAATTACTAGCTTGGAACTATTCCATTGAATTTAATCAAGTAAGAGTTAACTAGCTTTCAGGCACAATCCAGTTGCAACAGAAACCACAGCAGGGTTGTCCCATGCTGTAGACATCACACGGTTGGGGAAGATGGGCTGTACTTTGAAGGAAGAAATTGCAAGACTGGAGCTTAGATCAGCAGAATTGTAATTATTCTACATCCTTATGAAATACATAAGCAGCTAAGCCCTCATCATTAAAATGCCTCACCACAGATGGCAACCCTAGCAGAGAGCTCAAAAACCGGTGTACGTTAAGTATTTATTCTCTGGTAGGACACAATGTGAAAGGCCCTTTTAGATAGCCACTGTCTGTAAATGATGTGTGTGCCTTAAATTGGATGCCTTTTACAAGATTGCAAAAATGCAAATTACACCACCTCAAATTCTTGGAGATTTATGCTGCTATTTCTCTGAACTCACAGACAGATCATTTCAGGATCTAAAAGTCTGTGGGGTAGATCATAAAAAGACAAGAACGAAAAGTCCCAGGCAGTATCTTCCCACCGCCACCTGTAACCACTCAGTAGAAGGGTGGCGGGGCTGCTGTGGACCACAGGGAAGGTTATGCCTGACAGCAGGGCTGGGCACCCACTGCCACTTCTCTTACCAGATGGAGCATTCATTTGGGTTTCCCTGCTGTTGCCCAGAGACCTAATTGCATGGAAACTTAAACTCTATCAAACCTTGGCTAACATTCAAAAGCCATCAGCAGAAAATGACAAGCAGACATCATGAGGACACAAGCCTCAATTAATTACGAAATAATGCTTTAAAAAGGGCTGTACGTAAGACCCTTTTTTATCCAATGCTACGTTTAAGGAAAAAAACCCTGGCCTCAAGGAACACCCAGCGGCCTCTGTTTTCACTGACTACTTCTTCCTAATGTCTTTCTCTGAGTGTGATGTGTCCCTAAAAGTCCAGCCTGCCCTACTATACAAAGTGTGGCTGTACCACACTAGATGAACCATTTCCAAGGGCTAAGAGAGAACCAATTTCTTCACACCCGTAAAGAGATACCCCTACATGAGCCTGAAAGGAAAGTTTGTCTGGATTCCCACTGCCCTCTCTCACTTTGGGGCAGGGGAAAAATTTATAGTAGTTTTTGAGGAGTATGATGACCATAGCCAGGCTTTGGCTTGACGAGAATGAGTTATTACCGGGAGCTATTTGCTGCTGTTAAGGCAGGTTTTTGGACAATCTCATTCTGCTTTTTCTTTTTTCCACTGAGATTGGTGCCTGCATTATTCATCAAAGACCACACTACCTCAGAACTTCTAACTTTTGATTGTGCTGTTCAGCCCACAAATTACTGTCAAGGATAAAATTTGATGCACAGCTAGAATCTGCATCTGGTCTCTCTTACCCCTATTTAAGTCATCGTTGACCCAAAGAGTAAAAAGATGCTCATGCCTGATGCCTTCTTGTTTGGATGGCAGGGATATTAGTTTGATAGTGGGGTGGGAACAGGACCCTTTCATTTGTGTTACATGCCAGCAGTCTTCTGCAAAAGGAATAGAGAAAAATAGAGGTTGTTTTAAATCACTAGGCAACATTGCATAAAGTTAGGAATATATCCTGGATAATTAAAAAATTAAACTACAAGCAATTGAATATCAGTGATCAGTAGGGACCAAAATGGACAACTATCAAACAATATACAAAACGCTTAGTACTTCACAAAATCCAATAGAAAAATAGAGCATTGCATGAATCTAACTTTTTACACAAGAATAGTATCACTGATGTGAATGGGACTGTCCATTAAGTACACACACAAGTCTTCCCAAATCCTTGTTGGACATATTCCTTAGGGCATTACTACTGAATGTTGACTTCTAAATGACAGTCACTGCACAACTTTTTCAAAAATGAAATATCGAGTTATAAACTTGACATTTCCAAAATCAGAAAGCAGATGAGACAGTTACTAAATCAATAAGTTAGAAAACATGTAGAATGAAAAAAGTGAGTACTTGTTTTTCCTCTATTTAATTATTTGAGTGTATAAATATTTGGCATTTTATCTGCCTGAGAAAGAGCAAAGATTCAGCTCGGTTTAAATGTTATCCAGACAAATCTGACTAGCCCCAAGAAATTACTCATCGGAACGTGGGAGACGCAGGTGAGTGGCAGACCGCTTATCATGAGAAGAAGTAACCCAGGCAGCTGAACTTGTACTCTTGGGGTCTCATGTTCTTTTGCACCTCTCACATTTATCATTGGACACACTTTGCAATTCATGAGTAGAGATGCTCACTCTGATGCGTCAGCGAGAAAATATTCTGGTGAAAAGCCAAAATATGCTTGTCTTTCTATGAAACTGGCATAAAGAGAAGTAAGTTCCGCAGCTTATCTTGGCATGAGAGCCATCAGCTTTACTGGCAAGAAACTCCTACCAATGAATTGCAGCCTCAGTCTCATACATCTAATCTACTGGGAATCTGGCATGGCATGAGGATGATTCCTATCCAAATCCAACATCAACTCTGTATTTTCTCCCAGAATATTTGGCAAGAGTCATAATCATCTAAAATACTATTCATCCACTGTTCTCATTTCCCTATAGACAACATATACCTTAGGTTTAAAATTTCAGTCAATGTGCTGTAGGTTCTTTTGAACCACTAGATCTGACTCTATGCTATCTAGAAAAAAAAAAAAGGAAAAAAAGAGACAAGTAACATCATGTGTTTCAAAAGTCTGAAGGCTGCATTATAGCTTCAGCTTAGTAATTACTAAGATTTATGTTCCATTCTGCCCAAATGCAGAGCTCATTGTCCATTCAACTTACACTTCGACTTAGTTCTCTGCATCCATTATCTTTAATAATAAAGATCTGACTATAGTTAATGATTGAAGAGCAAGATGTGATTAACAATATGAATCTAATTTATGAGAAAACAAACCAGAGTATGATTTTCATGTTTCATTAAAATAATCTTAAATGTACTCCTTAATGCTAATTG
>VZSC01000719.1:101230-127857 GCA_013398225.1 Steatornis caripensis | reverse complement strand
TGAGAAAATATTCTGTTCCAAATTAATGGGAGAAAATCATTCATCATCTTTCTGGAGGGAACATTTTATATCATTCAGTATGTAGAGGGATATAGCATCTTCACAGTGATTTCACCACTTAAAGTGATGCTTCAATGTGGGCACGTATCAGAAATCAGCAAGATTTCCCACTGAATAAGGAAATAATTCAACATAATAAATACACTACAAAATGACATATACAATGTTTTCTTTTCACAAAAGATGTTTCCTATCTTAGCAAAATTACCCAAAGCTGAAAAATAATGCTGGTGAATGAAAACTGAGCAGGCTTTTCCCCTAAGTTTATCAAAGAAAAACTCTTTTATAATTCTGTTAATTTGCTATGAATAGGAGATTACTGAAACATTTGCAAGACAAAGTTATTTGCTGGATTTATTGAAAACAAAACACATCAGAAATCTATTTTTCCACTGAGTTTTTCATTTCTGTTTGTATTTCAGTATTTTTTTCTCTTTTTGAATTCTTCATATTTGGATATCAAATATTCTTGCAAACCAACGCATTTAAGAACAATGAGTCTTCACTGGCTTCATTTTAGCTTGTTGTGCTTTATACCCAGGATTATTATTAAATGACCTTCTAGTCAGTCTGTTTCTATGATCCATAAATAGAAATTGCCTAATGAGCATCTCAAATATTCCACTGTCATTTTCACATCAGTTTTTCTCATCCTATGTTTGTATAGCTGTGATGACAGTATCTATTAATACACAGCAATAGCTCTTTGCCTCTTTCCTCTCAAACCCCTTCTGTGAATACAATCTTCTCTATTCTGGGCTGGTATCTTGTATCTTCACATTGTTTGAGAATTGCAAACTGACTGTAATACCAACTGAAGTAGCAGCTAGAGAATTTCAAGAGTTGCTCTATGAGAAATACAACAACAGAAGCAATAATTATAGAATTTTCTGATGAAAGAGAAAAAAACTCCTCTTGCCTTTTTCTCGTATTCTCCTTGAACAGGATGTACATATTTGGTCTGCAAAGCAGCAGGGACAAATACACTTCCCAATGTCCTAAATCCATTCATACCTATACCAAAGAATGAAGGCAGAGGAGAATAAAGGAAGAGATGTAGAGTTTCTGACACTACCTACAGCAATATATTTTGAGTAAAGCAATACATACTCCATGAGAAATTAGCAGTGATTTCTGGTGGGGGAAAATCCTTTCTAGAGGAAGAACAAATATATTAGACTTCCATGCATCTTTTGTTTCTCCTATGGCACTTTTCCCCATTTCCTTTGTACGTAACTTAAAGCACATGCTAGCACTTTGGAAAGAAGCCTGACAAAACCAACCTTCAGTTGCCTTACCTATTGAACTGATACAGCACAGTGTGCAGCAATGCAGTCTTCCAAACCCAGACCATCAGTTGCTAAAAGCACCACCACCTAATTATAACCACCACCACCCTAATAAGTCTGCCTGTTTATTCAGTGATCTTGGCACATGTCCATTTGTTGTGCTGTGAGGGCTCAGTCATTTCAGATGTCAAGGAAATGTTATATGGTGATATTTTTGGTCAGAAGGTAATATCTGCATTAGGGAATGTTCTGTTGTCACATCACCCTTATTTTCTATTTTGATTTCAAACTGGCTTTCATTTTTATCACACCACACATGCCATCACTTTGCTTGAATTCAAGAAAGACCAAGAAAAGGACCGCTTACCGTTCTGGCATCCCAGAGAGATAAAGTCTTGTCAGCAGAGCTAGTGGGAACAGTGTTAGAGAACGGAAGAAACTCAGCGCTATTGACTGAATCTTTATGGCCATGCATCGTATATCTACATCTATCACTGCAAAAGAAAATAACAGAAATACAGTACTTACCATTCAGGATAATAAGAACAAGAGACAAGTTTAGGTAAATTAGTAATACATTTCATGTATCTTTCTTAGCTACTCTCTAGGAAAAAACCACGCTGACAGCTACTCATCACCCAAGCTCTACACCACAGAGAAAATAAAAAAAAAAAAAAACCCAAACAAACCAGTTACTGTTTGCTTCCCAGTAATGAAGGCTATAGTGGGAAGGTAAAAAGAAATGGAGAAGCACATTTTAAAGGATCGAACTGTAAAGAGCAACAATGAAAGCACCACTTTATGTTTCCTGAGTGCATCCTGAAAAACCTTGTTTGACATCATAGAATTTAAAAGGAACACAGAAGAAAAGGTAGCATAGGGACAGAACCATTTCCTTTTTAAAGATATCTTATTTCTTCTTGCTTACAAAGGGATTAAGAAATCTATAGCACCATGCCGACATGCACCTTGAAGAAAGCCAGAGAGTGCTGGCAGCCTGACTTTCTTCTCAAGGTCTGCAGAAAGACTTACAGAAATTAAGTGATGTCTAGGAGTTCTTCACTGAGGGTAAAGTCTTGTCCCTGTAGACAACCAGGAGACCTTCTCCCTGAAGGAGAGGTCTCTTACTGTTAATGAGCCCCACCAGTAGCCATTATAAGCTGTAAGTTCTTAAAGCAGATGTAAGGAAACAAGAGGTGAACCTCAAGCATCAAGGTCTTTACCACAAACTGACCACAGCTCAAATGGAATTACCCTGTGACATGGTTCTGTAAGTTCTTTCAAGGCGGAAGACTTCCAATTCTCCCCTCTTCTCCCAGCTGACCAACTATGAAGTAATACCCTAGAGGTTTTGGTTTTGCTTTCTTATCTTCTTGTTTTGTTTTCTTATCTTTTAATGAGTTAATTTCTGAGATAACACTGTCGATCCTTCTCAGTTCAGGGTATGAACCTGATACAAATGGAACACAAGACTGGGAGCTTCTCTCACTGTAAGGAAGAGAGACACAACCACTATGACATTGCTGTAGAGAATCACTTCTCTCACAAACCAGCCTGAAGTTGGCTGTGTAGAGATGATCTTACAAAAGCTTTTTGGCTTCTGTTTTGTCTTCTGCATGCACACCAGAGAAGAATGTTCCTGAAATTGGAGTCCAGGAGAAGAGAAGGAAGAGCCCAATGATGCCTCACCAGGACAACACAGAAGGTAACAAACAAATCTGGGATTATTCAAATTGAACAGAACGGCAAAGACTGAACTCCTACACAAGCATGTCAAGATGGGAAACAATTGAAATGAACAGGCAGTTCAACACCCATTATGGCTGTATACAAGTCACCCATGCTGATACAGGTTTTAGTCCTTGATTTCTTTAGATAAACATGAAACTTCATGAATTTGCAGTGCTTGTATTGTTACATCTTGTGAAAACATACAGGTAGGTGAGCATACTATGGAAAAACCTAATCAATGTAAAGTCAGTAGTGGTTCTGTCTTTGTTCAGCTGAGTCAAAAATAGTATGAAAAAATAAAAGCCAACAACTCATCATAAATTATTACAGCTTTCAGTGAGAGCTCAGAATTTTATTCCCTGCTCATGTGATTCTGACAGTAGAAACACACCTCCCCTGAGCTGCCTGCTGAATATATCATTGGGGCTTGCAAATTACATTACTGGGTGGCTCTTAACTGAGAAATTTCTTACAATATTTATTAAGGAAGCTGTCAGCAGGGGGAATGAAAAATAGGATTTTTTTTTTCCTTCCTGCCTGTACATCACCAGAAGACTCTTGGAGCTCTTGCAGCTTTTGTATCAACAGTACAGAAGAACAGATTCTGCAGATCAGATACAGGCCAGTAGAGCTAAACGGTTTTGATGGACAGTACCCCTGATCACTCATGTAACAAAGTGACTTCTCAGACCTGTTTTAATGCCTTTCCACTTCCCAAACTGAAATGCATCTGCTGTTCTGAGATGAACACCAAGCCTGTCCCCACCGAAGGGATGGTAGAAGGGAGATAAGTTGATTCTGAGTAGAAAAATTATCCAGGAAATAAATTTCAAAGGAATATTAGATTCCTCTGGTATCACTTCACAGAATCTATGCTTTTCTATTATAGATAATACTATTCAGTATTATCTGTTATATAGACTACATGTGTTATTTTATCACAAGGACTCATTTTAAACTAGTCATAAAGTATTGTGGCTGTTAGAGCTCGGTGCACAAGATATCTGATATTCATGATCACTTGATATACGACAATAAAATAACTTCAATAAAATAATTTTTTGGTTCACAGTCTCATGGTAATGTTTTACGCCACAGAATATGCCTTTTGCATTACAGATCGCATACTTTCATTTGTGTACAGGTATGCTATTTTTAAAAAGTGACCAGTGGTTTCCTGCTTGCCTGTTACACTGTAAGTACTTTGCGTTCCTGAACAGTTTCTGACAATAAAAATCCTGCTGTCTATTTTTGTGGGCACTTACTAGTTTTGAAAACGTAGACAACTTTACATACCACAGTGTGACAGTGTTCCGCTAGAAGAAAAGGAGGTATTTTCCTGTAATAACAGGCTGTGTGTATGTCCTTTTCAAAGGCAGGGGGAGAACATAATCTTCAACCTGCTTGAGGGAGCTTGGGATGAAAAGGAAGGAAAGTAAAGGAAAAAAAGAATATTTTGTTTGTGAGTCACTGACATAAGTTACGGACCATCCCAGGCAGGCTGCAAGAATAGGCTTGTGAGAGATTAATTAGGTGCCAAAGGAGGAAGATCCATTCAGAATCCCTTAGCAAGGTGAAAATGGACTAAAGTGATGGACCATGACAGCAGCAGAAGGAAAGGAAATGATTTGTACTTTTCCATCAAGAACATAAACACTCAGACCTGATGCAGTTGTCTGTCTCTGTTCTTGCCACTTCCGTATCATTGCGTACTGATGAGTGAGCTCTGGCTCTCAAGATTTAATTTACCACTCTGGTAACTGACTGATATTTCTAAGAACCTCCAACTGCTACATAAAATAAACTCATCTTTCCTTCCAGCTGAGACATAATTTCAGCAAGACTGTCTTGTATACAAGCTATCTTTTGGTCAGAAAGGGGAACATTTTATTTAGATTTTCTTTTTCCACAAGAGAAATTGATGTGAAGGCTAGAGCATAATCTTGTTTTTCATGGGAGATCATATTTCTACCCAGTGGTCCAAGTTTATTTACATTAGAATAGAACTGTAGCAACATTTGTTATCTAATGTTTTTTTCTCATTATGAACACATAGCCTCATGGATATAAGCTTCACCATCTCTGAACATTTTAGTTCAGAAGAGAGAGGGAATAATCTATGAATAGTAGGTTTGGCATTCGCAGTACTTTTGTTGCTTATAACCAGAGAAAGAGAAAGATGCCATGGTAGAAATACTGCTCAGTAGTTCAGTGTTTTGCAGATTGCATTCTGAACCTCATCTCAGACACTGATTCCTACCTTCATCCTTTACCTGTGTTATTACTACTTTTTCGATGTAAAACATCAGTTAACACATTTTCTTAACTGATGACTAATTATCCTTGATATTCTCTTTTTCTCTACAAAGTCAATTTCCCTTCCCTTGAATGCAGGTAAAGTAATGGCGTCCATCAATAAATCAGCCTTTATTCTACGTCACCAGGTTTCAATTTTTCTTAACAGGTTCAAACAGACATGGACAGCCTGTTATAAAAAGCACACCTGTTCCATGATTGTTGACATTTGAATTAACCATACCGTTATCGGTATCAACAGTGATGGGAAAATGTTACTTGCTCAATTTTTAGAGACTTCTCTTTTGAAAATCGCATTCCAGAGTGGTTCATTCAAATTCAAAAGGGCTTTCAGTAAAACGGCTTTGAAAACAGAAAATATGAAACATTTTCACTTATGTAAGACTTCAATGAATATTAACAGGCTGCCATCTCTACACTAATGTACAATACCAGCCAGATAATTCACTAGTTAGGTATTTCATCAATCAGGCAATAACTGAAAAGAAAACACAGCCAGTGGGCAGACTTCTGTTACCCTCTATACTTTCATATCTGCAGAGAGTGAAAACTCAGTAAGGACAACAAGCCGGCACACCCTGATGGGAATATTTTACAATTGCCTGGTACATATTTATTACTGAAGGCTATACAGGACGCAAAGCATTGGAGACCTGCAGTGCTCCACACCAGCTTAGTAATCATTTCCAAAGAGACACAGCAAACCAGAGTGACAAGTGAGATTACATGTTGCCAATCCCTTTGCTATTTAAAAGCGTTTTTTAAAAGAAACCACCCAACACGCTCTTACTAGCAATCCTATGAAAACAGGACAAGCTCTGCCTCTTTTCTTGAGTTGTTTTTTTGTTTTGATTTTTTTTTTTAAAAGCACGTGTTTTCTATGTTCAGCGCCAGTTGGAAAAATTCAGGGGTGTGTGGGTGACACCATTTCAAAGATTAGTTATGTAGTCATAGTTAATTATTTTATTGCCATGCCATATTAAATCTCATTTCAGGCACAGTAATTAAAAGCACCTATACAGGCAATTGAAATTAGTGAGATTTTAAGCATGTACTTTTGAGTCAGTACCTCTACCAACCATCTTTTTACATACCTTCCAAAGGAATACATTAAATGCACAAACACTCTCAAACTGTACTTTCTTTCCCAACAGCTACTCTCCCAAATCACTCCACCGAATGAACATTAAACTAAGCTCTTTCCCATGTCTATTGAATAACATTCCTCTGTGTGACCTGCCATCACTAGCAGGTGAAATCTCAAGGTAATTTATACTCAGAAGTCACCTGCTATGAACATGGACACATTTCAAAGGAAGTTTTGTAAGGTCACACAACAACCAACCTTCAATCATGTTTAACAGTTAAAATGAGAATACCTGTAACAAAAACAAATCCTATCACTTTCCCATTATATGGCTTTATCTCCAAAATGTGTTTAAATTAGGCATAGAATTTTTCCAGCCTAGATCAATAGGCAAGTATAGCAAACGGGCTGGCTTAAGACATTAAAATGCCAGTCTGTTTTATGCTGTTATAAATGTATCCTATCATGTCTTTACATTTTATGACCGCTATTTTATTGCTAGGTAGCTTCACATATGACACAACCAATTATTCATGTCGAGAACATAAAACTACCAGTATTTCATTAAAAAGAGCCCACCATCATTTATGACAATGATTTTTTTTCTTGACCCATTATTTCACTAAATGTAACATATTTTTTAAGACACTGACATGTGGGGACACTTCCCCTGTAACGTACATTTGTCTCTGAAAAGATATATGCCAGTATGATGCTGTCAAAATGAGCCACTTCGTTCAATTATTACTTATCTTCAGTAAAATGAAGCTCTCTTCAAATTGTGAACATTCATTTGTGCCCTCTTTCAAACTAGCATTTGACACTTGGAAAATGAAGTGGTAAAAGTATATGCTACTACTGTTTTTCTGAAAAGCTAAACATTCCTTCTCAAACGTTTATAAATATTTAGAAAGATAATATAAATTAAATTTTTCTCTGTGTAATTTATCTTAATAATCAACACTCATGGAACATTTTAATCTTTGCGATCCGAGTGCTCTGCAAAACAAAGAGCAATCCCCCAATTTAAAAGAAGCTGTAACTCAGGGTTTCTCTAGCAAGGGTCAGTTTGCAGAGTTGCTCCTGAGTTATTAAATCATGTGAAATCACTTTATATTGTTGGCTTCAGATAACTTTAACTGTTACATTTTTTAAATTCACAGTGAGCAGAAGCAGGATTAAGAATTAAACCCTCCTGTCATCACTCACCTCAGAGGCTGCTTTGAGCTCGGTCAGGTAAGGCTGGCTGAGTCACACAAGCACGGTGTGTAAGCCCTGCTCCCACTGAAAGCAACACAGGGTTTGCCATTGATGTCAGTAGGAGCAGGATTAAATACAAGTTTATCACCACAAGAGCCTGACAGCTCACACTTTTGGTCTAGTGCACAGTAAATTGAACATGTAAAAGGAAACTGATCGCTGAAGCGGGATGGACTTCACTGGTAAATTCAAGGGTGCAATTCTTTCTCCCCCTTTGTCCTCTTCCTTGTCCTTTTGCCAAAAGCAAAGCAAAGGCTTAGCAACTAGGAAGGCTTAGCAGAAAGAACCCCAAACATGACATTAATGTTTTATTCATATTTTCTAGGTATATAAACAAACATTACTTATCTGACTCAGCAAGCTTACAAGCCTGCAATAAAATACTGTTACATCCTTTTTTTAGACCTCCTTGAGAAACATGAGAACTTAGGAGTCATACTCTTAAAACATGGAGGTTCTGAAACAGATCAAAAGATGTACGTCCACAATAATAGTTACATTTTTGTCTTGCTTCACAAGTTTTGAAAGGCTGCAGCAGTTTATTTTTCAGAATGCAGATTTCTGCCCCGAAATGTAGCAAAGTTCTTTTCCCCTTACTTTTCAGAAGCAGAAGTGAGCATGGCAGCTTTCCTTTAACACCAATTTATAAAGACTCAACAAAACTGCCACCAGCCCTACTTCAGTTCCTGCTGAAATCAGTAATAAAAACTACAGTGACTTAGCAGGTGAACAGATACCACCCTGCTGCAAGTTGGAACTGGAGTCACAATCCTCTCTGGCCCTGCTTACGTAAGGAACACCTTGCACACGCAGGGCAGGCTTTTGTGCTTAGACAGGATGCAATGACAGCTTCAGGTAAGCCTCCAGTCTGGACCGAATTTGTCTAACACATATTGCAAGCCCTTCCTTTTAACAAAACTCTAAGAGCAAACCCAAAGGCAACGTCTGAGCATGAGCGGCCCTTAAATTTGAATCTAATTTTATGAGGTCTGAGCACACTGAGTGCTCCCTAGCCCAGTGTAGTCTAAGATATTTTGGGGTTCAATCTTGCAAGCACCACGTAAGTGTTACAATCTACCCACAGGAGTAACATGGGCCAAAAGCAAGTCCATAATAGTGCGTCCATAAGCTTGTTTGTAAATCTTTCCTCCAACTCAAAACACAGATGTGGGCTTCTCTTATTCTGTGGTGTCACCTCCACTAGCGGTGCGCATCCTTGCTACCGTTTATGCTATTTGTGTGCTGTTAACAAGCTACTCAGTCAACAGCAACACCCAAACAGAACAGGAAAGCTATTTTGTTGTGTTGTGTTGGAGATTTATTTCATCTCCAGGGACCTTGCCTCCTTACATATTTTGCTGCTCTAAAAATTACTTTGTCCTATTTCTGTAACTTGAAAGAGTCTCTCTGGCAAACAGTCCCCAGAAAGGGAAAATTGAACATACCTGAGAACACAAAAAATACAAAAAAGCACATGCAGAACAGAAAAAGAGGGCAACGCATTACATTAAATGAAGTCTAATAGCTTGAACTTCAGATTCAGCAAGGTCTAATAGTGAGGGACATTTGGTAAAAACTCCCCTAATAAATTTATAATTAACCGGCAGAAAGAAATGCTCCGGTCAGATTTCTATTCTGCAGTGAAAGTAGATAACAGCCAAATAATCACAGTCCTTGGAATAGTGTTCTATGAATGCAGGAGAAAGAGGCTGCAAAACTTCATGCTTTACCTTTGGGATTAAAATGGTTACTTGTCTCAATTCCTTCTAATTTATGTAACGGAACATGTATTACTGGAAAAGTAATCCATTATAATACTGTATTTATTTTTCTGGAAGAGCTCTACTGTATGTATTTTAGCAGAATCTGTGTATTTATTGAGTGCGTGGAAACTTACACTACTAGTGAGATACTGATCAGTTTACTAAGACATATCATTGGGAAAAAAATACTCTCAGACAAAAAAAGCACAATGGCAAAGTTTTAAGGACACACTGGTTGCTATGGTGTTGAACATAGACTTGAATGCCTGATGCTAGCCTGAGAAATAATAAGAACCCTTATTTTCTACGATTGATTATTGAGCATGTTTCTGCAGAGCGCGCACACAGATAGTAGTTGACTGGGTTTTACAAAACAAAAGACTTTCACAGTACCATGTTTGCTTAGAGCTATTTAGCAAAAGTAGACAAAAAAGAGATACAAACAATTACATGATGTTCTTCGAGTGATTCGAATACTACTCAAAACCAGGATCTATTTTGATAAACATGGAGAATAATAATTACAAGTGACAATAGCTTTATATATTTTATGAGTGAACAGTGCAAATTACTGAATTAATAGTATTCTACCCAAGCTTTCACAAGAAGATGTGAAAAACGAACAGTGTATGCCAATAATCTATCTCATTTTTTATTGGCTTTGAACACAAATAATGAATCTGCTCATTATTATACTGAAGATTTAGCCTCTTAACGCCTTATGTTTCTTTGAACAAGTGAAGTGTTGTATAACAAGTACTATTATTAACGTTATTTTCTGCTTCCAGATAAAGCGGTTTGGTGTGAAGCTTAAATTTTTTAAAAGGAAAGATAAAATAATAAGGCATAAGATCTCTGCAATCTAGAACTAAGCACATCTTTAAATGTAAGTTTTTTTCTTAAATGTTCAGCTGAACCAGGACCAGAAGACACATCACTTTGCCAAAGTTAGCCTAAAAATAGCAACAGATATTAGTACTTCCACAGGTATCTCAGAGACACCAACAAGCTATCATCATGAACTGAAACAGCCATTTTTTCAGGTGTAGCTGTTCTGGACTGAGTCGCAGCAGCAAGGGAGAGCAGAGAAACCCGAATGCCTCAGCAGCACACTGCGTCCACCCCAACAGCAGAAAAAGGGTTGCAGTTGCCAGGCCCTTCTTCAGGAGGGTGAGGAATAGTGTTATAACATTGCAGTCAGTTCCAAGAGGACAACTGCTGAGATTAAAAGTTTTGCAAAATAGCACAGATATTTCATACCAGATTGTAATGTATTCTTCATTACCTTTTACTACATAAGCTTGGCTGAACTCTGTACCTTGTCAAGGTATCTTTAAAATCTCACTAGTCAACACCCAATCATTCGCAGCACCAGGCACTTTTCAGCTCATGACAACAGCTGTTGTAAAAGCTCATTTTGCATTGAAATGGAACCCCAAGTCAACTTTGATAATTTATTTCAGCTACTTTAGTTTGAACAGAAGCATACTACTTACAATTCAGATTTTTCAGAAGTGAGATGCATTTTTATATGCTTCAACTTTGGATTATTTTGCATTCAAAAAGGGCCATATTTTCCCAAGGTTAGAATCAGATCAATAAAAATGACTTCCAAAGTCATGGGACAGGAACAAGATTTAGGCATTTATATCCAAAACCTAGATCTAATAAGCACCCTTTTCAAGGACCATCTTGGTCATATACGGAACCTTGGTCTTATTTGTATATATCAGTAAAAGATGGATGTCTGTGAATGGTCCAAAGCACAGCAATTTGTAATCTATCTTACTCCAAACTAAGTCATAAACAATGCATTTGTTAACAATAAGCAACTCAGCTTAGTAGGCATTCCCAGAACATGTAACATACATCTGTGGCATTTGGACCCTACATAAACTGCGTTGGTACTCACTCCTAACATGATGCAGGAGTGCACATGATTCCTTGATCAAATTTCAGATTCAATGTTTAGTTCTTCCCTCTGCCTCAGGAAAGCCAACATCCATGTATTAAACCATCTGTTCACAGCTGTAACTTTCTAACTTTTTCATAAAGTCTGACTATGTGCAGAAAACAAATTCAGTCAGCTGAAGAAAAAAATTTCTGCAGACCAATGGTCACAGCACTCCGAGTGACAAGATCTGAAGTGGTCCCCCTCCAAGGTCAGCTCTTGTATTTCATAGTTATTGAATAAAATGCCATTTCAGTCCTTAGGATGGGAACTAGAACACAATCTTCTCTTCCTCTGAGATGCCTGAGTCTCCCTTGCACTATACACAAAGCATAATCATCTATCCCAGAATTACTGACATCAGTCCAGGGGCAAGGTGCACTCAGGTTCAGAAAGGTACATGGTGATGCCTATATTATTTTTTGACTCTAACTCTAAGTGCTCAGCACTTTCTGTAAATCAAGCTTCCTTAAGGGATGATTTTGTTGGACAGTTAAAGACAGGAGCACCAGAAATCACTTATTGAAAACCATAGCCTTATTTTATTAAATAATTACCTCCTAGTCCCTCAAGGCATATGGGTACTAGACAATCAGATAAATGCAATCTCAGTAATAATAAAATAGATCTAAACCATTTAAGCTGGCATTAAACACCACAGAACTAGTACGAGCATGTTTTCTGCTCAGCAGTTCTGCAGCTGAATAAGCAAAGTCTCGTTCCCTGGTGACGGTGGGTTATCCTGAAATATCGTATCAGCTGACATCAGCATTGAAACAATGTCCTGTTTTCACAGTCAATACAGAAGCTGCCATGTTTTTATTATTTTTACCTTTTTTTTTAAATACAAAAACTTTACATGTAAAACTTTTGCCTTTTGTGGCTAACCCTGAACAACTAAACCAGATGTCTCTTAATTCATCTCACATCTTACTGCTGTTGATTTTGAAAGATAACAGATGGATCACTGCCAAGTGATTTAATTTTTTGTGTGTGTATGTTAACACTTACATTACAACTGTTCTATTCAAACAGGTTATTGTACAGTTTTAGGCTCCTGCTGTTCAAATAAAATACTGGGGAAAGTGTGAGCCATCTAAACTCATTATTCAGATCTCCTTCATGGTGCATTTCAAGTATCCTGAACAATTTCTTTGTAATTTCTTTTATTCTCTTTCTTTTCGTTACTTATTTCACTCTTCTACTTGATTATGCTAGTAGATAAAGAATATGGCATCATATGCACAACTAATGACTGGTCACACATAATACAGAAAATTAGAAATGTGAAAATGAAAAATAAAATTTAAAATATCTTTACACCAAAAGACCAGATAAACTTACTACGCTATACTGGAATGCACGTTTGCTGTTGAATCCTGGTATCTTACTGTGAGACTGATTTGATCTATTTCTTCTGAAAAGTCACTCACAAATGTAATAAATAATTGATTTTTACAGGGTTTTAAGTCTTTAACAGTATATAACAACACATTTTTTAAAAACACTAGTCCTGTAACACTAAAGCCTAAAATACCTTGCCGAAGCCTACTCTGAGTTCATCCCGTAGAGATCTATCATACCATATTCTCTATAACTTTGTACATTGAATATGAGTTTTCCAAACTTCCTTGACAATGCAGAGTCTCAGATTCATATAGCTTTTGGGTGCCTAAATAAGCAATAAGATCCTTAATGGGATTTTCTAAAGCGACAATGTGCTTGCGCCAACAGATTTGCAATCAAACCTTTAGGCACTTTTAAAGATCCAACTCTTTGTGTATATTAAATGATGTCAGCCCACTCTCTAAGATCTGCTTAGGTGAGAACTTGTTACGTGACTTTACCTGAATTAGGCAGAAGCTGACAAGAAGACTTGTCTCACTAAAGAAGTGACTCTCTCAGGGCTTATGCTTGCTAAGAGCTGACACTAAACCTGCATGAAGGATAACCTAGGTCTTCATTGTGTCTAAAACAACATTCTTGCCTTCCTTCCAAAAAAAATCAATTGTTGTAAAACTACTGACAAAAAAGGGAAAAACTGAAACAAGAACTATATAGGAGGACAGCAGAATAAATGTAGAGAACTCAACTACATCCACACAGTTCTTATAAAATTGACTTAATTCAGCTATCAGCCCTCAAAAAACCCCCCAGCCAACCCCACCCCTAGAAAAACCCACCAGCCCTCCAAAAACCCAAAAACTCCACCATTAATTTACCTCAGACCATTTGCTGGTCTAGCTTTATAGTGATGAAATTCCATATAGGATAGAGAAAACAGTATCAGCACTTCATAATTTAATTTCACCAGCTTCTTATTGTATTTTTTTTCTAGGAGATTAGACTGACATCTCTATATCTTAATCCTTAATATTTAGGAAGACTCATGTAAGCAACATGGGTAACTTACGGTGTTCAATGCACACATCAAGGAACTTCTGCAAGCTGTGCTTGCTGAACATTGCATACAAATGCATTAGGTACCAAAACTATAAGCACACCAAGAATGTCTAACAGAAACTGTCTTTACTGTTTTCTGACATATAAAAGGATATTACATTATCAAAAAAGTCACATAAAGAAAAACCAACAGTCTCAAATTCAAAAATGCAATGGCAAGCTAACGTTAGAGGATCCTCTGTAAGTATTACTGTATTGCAAACAAGAAACTTTGGTCCTTCTCATTAAAAAATAAAAATAAAACCCTATTTTATTTAAAAAAAAACCCAAACAGTCAGTTGCAATAGCGCAGAGAATGACAAGAGCCTGGGCCGGTGCTATGGTATTATAAATTAGTATGTGGTTACACAGAATTTTAATGGATGGGTTTAATCTACAGAGTGCAGATTCACTGCATAAAAAGCAGTGTTACTCTTGTCATATGTTAGTTAATTTTCTTCCGTATTTTAAATTTCCTGAAATTTCTTTAGATCTATTAAATGAGCAAATCCTTTTTGAAAACAGTACAACATGGCTAAAATGCAACAAATATGAGCACTTTAATATTTAAGTGAGGAAAATGAATTTCAGTGTGTTTTCAAATTGGTTTTCTTCAGTGCAGAATTTCTTTATTTGTCCAAATAAAATGGATTTGAATGGGTGGCAGCTTTAAGAAGATATGCAGCACTATTCAATGGCTTTGTGAACTTGGGAAGATATTATGAATAATGGATTTGCTGTGCTCTTAGACACAGAGTCACAACAAAACAATATGATTCTATGTTCTCTAATATGCAGCTGCTGGAGTAAGGAATAAAAAGCCTGGCCTACTGATTTAAGCTACAGGTGCTAGCATTTTTGTTTAGATCATTGTAGCAAACTATGGGACTGGCTCTGTGTTTTCAGCAGGAAAATTACTCAGACACAGAGTGTGAAGGGCTAAATTCGCAAGGCTACCTCCCACCACTCTACTGCTTTCTTCTTACAAGCCCATTTTTATATTATAGCCCCCCTCAAAACAGAGCTGGAAAGGGCTGTATTTTCCTCTGCCAACAGCTGGAGGAAAAGGTTAGCTTGAAATACATGCACAAAATCTAAGAGTACTAATTTAGTTTTCCCCTTTTATAGATCTGAACATATATTCCACTTCTCAAGGCAGAGTCCTTCGCTTTATTTAGTAATTAATTTTAAAATACTTAAGTTTCATTAGTAAATTACACAGTCTTAAGCATGAATAGAAACAGCATCGAACAATTTTCGATATAGACAGGTTGACCAAAATAAATTTGAGAAGTGTACCTCTGAGTCTTTCTGAAAAGAGTCTCATCTCTGTCTGTCAGAAAATTTGAACAGCTTGGGAAATCTATTCCATTCCTAATGGCGTGCAAGACTTTAATGCTGGACACCACAGGACTGGAAAATGTAGCAGCTTCTCTGAGAACTTGACACTTCAGAGTAGGAGGAGGCAGGATATCTACCTACCAAGGTGGGATGATCTTACCCTCATTTTCTTCCCCAACTTGCAAATACAGAAACTGTTCACTTTACACACATAGGCACATACAGTAGTTCCTTATATTAGTATGTCTAAAAGCATATTGAAGAGAAACTCAGGAACTCAAATTTTGGTCCCAAAAGCCCAGCTGGTGTATTTGATAAGCAACAGATTGGTACTTGTCAGGATTTCAATACTGGCATTGTAATTCTAGTAGTTGTGACATCATCTTAGCTTGTCGGTAAGTATATCTCCAGCAAGTCGCTACTAAAAACTAAGTTGCACATAGCAAATCTTAGTTTATACTATTGTTGTAGGTGCTGAATATGTGATCAAAGTACTGTCAAGCCATGAGTGATAACCTGATAAGGATTATTTAAAAGCTTGACATGCTTAGAATCAGGTTTTCATCAACCTGAAGTGCTAACTTCACACCTAGTATTGCATACTGCATCCTCAAGCTGTTATTTTCGTCTTGATCTTCCAAACATAGTTAGGTCAGATCTATATTACTATGAAACAAACTCTGATATGAAAAAAAAAATCTATGAAAAGGGCTTTTTAATTGCCAGAACATAGCTGCAGAAGATCATATATAGCATTTTTATTTTTTTCTTAGAACTTCAGAGGAGAGACACAAACATAACTATGTTCACACTGTACAGCTAACTGGCATGCCCTTTATGCAACAGTAATGGTCCGTGACTATCTGCTCTGTATTAAACAATGCACAAATTTTGTTGACATTTTACTGCAGTCTCAATATTAAGACTCTATTATCCAGAATTTTTGTTTTGGTGACAGAAATATGTTTGAAAAAGATACTAAAATATAAAGAAATTCATTGGGTTTGCATCAACTGGATAATTCCAATACTTATTTAATAGGTTTCCCACAGATATACATGCCTTTGCAAGGCTCTGAGTTCAGTAAATAAATGCATAGAAATTGTCATTCACATAGTGAACTGATTCCTAGCTGAGAAAGATATTGGCCAGTCTAGAATGAGACTTTTGCGTGATGTTGTGTCTCAATTCACATCAGAAACCCTACTCTGAATACTGGAAGTACAGAAGGGAAATTGACAACATGTTTGCTTTCTTCATCCTGATCTTCACTTCCTTTAAGGCAAAAACTCCCCTTATTTTCATGAGAAGTGTCCGACTGGCTATGTAAACTGTTTAAATGCTTAACCACTTGTATTGCGTGGATATAAGCTTTACAGCTTTCAAAGTCTGCTCTGGAGATTCTGAGGTCTGGCTCAAAGAAAGAACTGCACAGGGTACCAAAGAAATTGTATTATATGTATGTGGTCCTACCATTTAGGGAAATTCAAGACTTAGTACAGAAATGAGCCCCAAGCTTTTGAAAACTGTCACTGAGGNGCTTAACCACTTGTATTGCGTGGATATAAGCTTTACAGCTTTCAAAGTCTGCTCTGGAGATTCTGAGGTCTGGCTCAAAGAAAAAACTGCACAGGGTACCAAAGAAATTGTATTATATGTATGTGGTCCTACCATTTAGGGAAATTCAAGATTTAGTACAGAAATGAGCCCCAAGTTTTTGAAAACTGTCACTGAGAAAAGAAACCACTGTTGGGCTGAAAATGGTATTCATTCACATTTTAAGAAGGTACAAACACAATTCAGTGTCTTCCAACTTCCATAAAAGACCTAGGAGACCATTTTTATATATAAGAAGTCATTGTTTAAGGATTAAGATGTGACTTCTGTTCATACTCCAGCTGAGACTAATCAAAG
Source organism: Steatornis caripensis (assembly GCA_013398225.1). Lineage (NCBI taxonomy): Eukaryota > Metazoa > Chordata > Aves > Caprimulgiformes > Steatornithidae > Steatornis > Steatornis caripensis. Next base: position 110,703 of record VZSC01000719.1, on the reverse strand, counting down.
AAGAATGTAGTTGCTTTAAGAGGATACACATGGTAGGCAACTAGAGTTCCAGAGTTTGGGACGGAAAATAATCTGGCAATACAAGATTTTGTGTAAAGTCTGAACGCTTAAAAAAAAAGGGAAGAAAAAAGAAAAAAAAAAACCAAACCAAAAAACCAAACCCCCAAACCATCACATGCACACACATCTCTGAAGACTGCCTGGAGCCAGAGGACAAGAATTCAAACAACAGGAATTTATATGTATAAAGGCACCCATTACAGCAGACTTTCATTTTAGAACCAAATAACCAACTCATCTAATTTCAAATTAGAAGACATTAGCAGCTAAAAATAGTTCAACATTCAGGTGAATACATCTATCAAAGGACTGCTGCTTATGAATAGCAAGATGTATTCCTGTTCTTGTTAATTCACTGGAGTTACAAGCAGGGAAACAACCTACAATTGCTTGTGTGGCAGCACATTGTGATTTTGGGTGACAGTACTCCACTTTCATGAATCACAGGCCATACGTCTAATATTTGCATTAACTGGTACTGACAGGATATGGTTGTGATGATTGAAATACATAATTTTAATGAACTGTTGTCTTCACTGAATTCTGTAATAATATCTGAGAGCTTTCACTGATGTATGAATTACTCTATTGGTACAATTCTTTTTTTTTTTTTGGTTGCAATACTGTGAGACAGTATTTCTAGGCAAACAGGTTAGGTAAAGAAAAGACTGCCAGCACTGAGCGAATGTGACATGAAGGACAGAGAAAACAACTGGATAATGAGCCTGGATACGTAGTGAAAATCAATACTATGACACTGCTGAGTGTCTGCAGTGCTGATCCATTGCATTTGAATACTGCATGTAGGACAGTGGAAACACCCTGTCAAGATCTCAACCATATTTTGCAGAAGCCATAGTGATAACACCTGCACACTTGCAAATAAGATAAGGAATTCAACTTGCACATTGTCACAGACAGAACATTCCCACCCTCCACACCCAGCCACCCAAACCTGAACCTACTGCAGTATATATGATCAAAGTGAACCGTTTTCTGGACCTGCCATTTGGTTAGGATTTGATGGCAGGAAGCCTGAGCATTACCTTCATAATTCATCCTGTTCTTCAACTAGCTGTCAGGGAATCTAGGAGGCATTTTGATAATTAAGGTAAACCAAGTAGAAAAGTGTCCAACTTACAGAAGATCACATTACCTTAGCAGTTCAAACAAATAAAGCCTCCTGCTGCCCAACAGGAATCTCTCAGGCAACTATAAATAATTTAGGAAATCTGTGCATCCCTGGGCTGACAGAAGGCAACCGGAACATAAAAAAAACCCCCAACCGCATCTAATAAGTTTTTCCAAGCCATACTGGATGCTGAAATAATGAAAGCAAGGAAACTGTTGAGATAGAAAAGAATACATCCTTTTATGCAAATCAAGTACAACTTTCTCTGCTATCTTTCCAGAAAACAAGATGGAAATCTCATGTAGGTAGCTGATTGTAGAGTTCAGATAAGCCTACTAGAAATATTTGCAGAGATGAGAACTCCGACCTTTTAGAAAGCAGCTCTGTTCACCACACCCTAGTTTAAAAAAAAAAAAGTAGTAACTTTGGCTTTTTCTCCCTCCCTTAATCACAGTGCTGTACATTTCAAGACCAGCAACAGAAACCAGCAATCAAAGCTTTTACATTTTGACCTTTTCAACTTTTTAGAAAAACATCAAAGTATTTTTGATATTTTAAAAAAAGATTATTTTAACTAAGAAATACTACCAAGAAATTCAAATTTGCTTCTTATGTACAAACTAAATTGCCATAGAAAGTTCCAGTAAAAACCACAGAGAACATTGATTTATCTAGACCTGTAGCCAACAACCACCAATACAAACATTTCAGTGGAAGCAACACAACTCTGGTTATGTTTAATGGTGTAATTCCATGGAGACATGTTTCTACCGTGTCCCAAATGGCAATTAGTTTACATCACAAAGTGTGAAGGCTGACAGTCGTTGCAATATCGCTAACAGCATATGCTTTTAATTCCTCTAATTATATGTGTGCTTTGCTTGCAGTTGCATAGCAATGTTCAAGTTCAGCATTGCTTTATCACTGCATCCTTGAATTGACAGAGAAATAATAATCATATAAACGTATGTTTCTCATTAATCTATACTACTAAAAATCTAATTCTGATTTTCTTTCTTTTCACCCTGCAGGAAATTTTGAAGACAATTCATTTTGACATTTTTTTAGCACTACAAAAGAATGGAAAGTTAGGTTTTTAACAATGGCTTCAGTTGTAACTTACTGTATGGCCTTGAGTAAAGCACTTCACTACTTTGCTTAGTTTCACCAAATGTAGATAACTGTATCACTTGCCCAGTTCAGGCATTCCATCAGAATTAGGTAAGACTCATCTGGGTTTTTTGACTTGCAAATATGCAACCACAGTAAACATTTCTCATTATTAATGCCTGTTGTCTTGCACTAACTCCACGTGATCTAAATAAGTTTACAATATGGAGTACAAGCTACACTTCTTGATTAAGTTTTGTACTTCAAGATTCCTCTTTTTCAGTATTACGAACACTAAGCCATGTTTTCCCCTTAACCTAACAGCTATACTTTGGATATAATTTTTTCCCTGGTAATTCACATCTTCAAATTGATTTATACAATTGGCTCTCTGGGAATTATAACAGCTAGGTTTTAGGCTTGCTTTAGTCCTGAAAAATGTATTATAGAACCCTAGCATAATTATAAATTTGGAGACTTGGGTACAGGCCTCATTTTGATTTGAGGGATTAATAGCAGGTTGTCTCTCCAGTGCTCCTCAGAGGATTCCAGAGGGAATTCTCTTTTATCAAAATGGCAAGCATTTCCTGATGTGCTGTCGGTACAGACATTACAAACTACCCAAAGATGGTCCTTCCATATTTCCTCTGAGTTCTTCTACCTGCCTTCTAATTTCCTGGAGGACATTTGTCTTTTCTGAAAATAGATTAGCTTCACTCTTACTGGAATCAATTAAGCATGGTATCTGGCCAGAAGTGCTTGTGGCTTCTGTCCCACTGAAAAGCGAGTCGGGTAAGTGTCATCTGAAAAGGGATGTTTGACAAGGACTGGTTACACGCCCTCACTGTGATTCAAAATGTGAAACTATGGCTCTGTTTTGAAACTAGACAATCTTTGTGAGTTTCTTCAAAAGAGATTTTATAGTCCTGATACGGATACATTTGGTGTGGTGAAAAATAACTACAAATCTGATACTAAGTATATCATTTAAAAGCTGTCTATTGCCTAAGGGAAAAGGAAGAAAAAGAAACAGAGTATGAATGTAAAAGGTGTCAAAAGTTAGGCTAAACTCTGTGCCTTTTCACATTGCCCTGGTGGTACAAAGCAACTAGCTGACTAGCCAACTTGGCAATCAAGACAACATTAACTAACATCTTTATTGAGACTATAGTAATAACAAAAACCAACCAAAACTGTATCAGCAGTTTAAAATCAACTCAATCATGTTTCGCACTGCACACTGTCAAGATGTGTTAAGAATAAAAAATGTGCAGTGTCATCATTGCATGGTATCATTCCAAGGAAAGCTATAGTTGATTAGGGGCTTCTAATTAAACAAAATGCATCCCTGCTTCATTTCTTTAAAGTGTATACTAATCCTAAATTCCCCCAAATTAAAATGCCTCTTATAAAAAGAAATGAAACTATAAGGAGCAGTTATTAAGTGGAGAGAATTGTAACAGAAGCTAAGAATATTAATGTAGGATTAAGAACAAAAGAACGAATTATTTAAATCAACTAGGAATTAATTTATGTTATATACATCTGACACTAGGCAAAGAAGTGAAAGTTCCCAGTCTTGTTGTAGAACAACAAAAAGTATCAGCAATTATTTTTGTGTAGATTTGAAAATAAGTAAAAGAATATATTAATACCTTAGTAACAAGATACTATATTAGTGGTTTTACAGGATAATTAACAGTGATCACAAAAGACTAGTTACTTTTTAAATTTGCACCTGAACAAATGCACCAAAGGATACTAGAAATGATTGAGGGCTGACGTAAACAATCACAGTTTTTTCAGAATTTTAAAATAAAATGTTGATTATGGGAGAAATTTCAGGGAGCTAGACAGAAGTTACTGTGTTAACTGAAAAGGAAAACAAATAAGTGATGGATTAAAAAACAGCAAATAGACATTTATTCACCCCGATGCCTGCTGCAGGACAGTACAGAATTGCATTTCTCTGTGGCCTAATTCTGCTGTATTTTGCACTACTGAAAGAAATCAGAGAAAAATGGAGAACTGGTCCAATGACTATATAATGGATAAACTGGAGAAAAAAATATTCTCATTGTTCTGACTTCAGTGAAAATAATTTCTGAAGCTTAAAGCACAAACAACATTTAACATACAGTCTACAGCATATGTTTGCAAAAACTAAATAACTGCCTGTTTTTACATGAGATATATGACGTTCAGTTTGATTTGCATATCAGAGATCAAGCTGTAAATTTCTGACGATATTTACAGTTGGATAATTGAAATTAATCCTGCCAAAATGACTTTGACAGTCCGGAATTTATGGTCTGAGAAAACAATCCTGGAACTGTTTGCTGAGCTATTAACATGGCTGGCTATATATTTTCAATCAGAGCTGTGCGCTGAATAAAAGCCTGTTCACAAATTTTAAGCCTCTTCCTTTCTTCCTCCACTTTGTATTCGAGTTGCTTCCTATAATCATTAAGTAGATGGGATAACCTTGATGATAGCAGCTATGTACGTGTTTTGCTGCTTTTGTTTTTTTTTTCCTAACCACAGTGGGTACAGTAGTTATCTTTCTTGCCCTCCCCACTGTAGATGTTATGCCATTTTCTTTTTAATTTCCTTTAAAAGCAGCTCATTCTCCAGAAGAAACTATCAAGAAGTTCCAACACCAGAACTCAGACTCCTTTCAGTAACTTGGATCATGGTTGCATCTCTGCATGTGTCTGTGTCTTCAGGGAAGAAGAAACGTGCTTGGATTTTTGTTTGTTTCTTTTCTACTTTGTTTTTTAAACTCAGATTGTATCTTTAAATAGAGGGCACATAAGCTGTGAAGTAGAACACTTAACTACAAAGCTACCTCACATTATCCTCCTGGTAGGAATGCTATTTGTGGCAGATATATGCCACATATATCTCATATATAGATATATAGATATATGACAGAAACTTCCAACATATATAAGAGAAAAATGCTTTTGAGTAATATCCATTGCAAAAAAAAAAAATCCAAAAACCAGCAGTAGTTTCACCTTCTAATAAAACAAAATTCAAACAATTAGCAGGTTGAATTTTCTTGTCGTTGGCAAAGAATTACATAATTTATTAAAACTGTTGGAAACCTTTTCCTATTTAAGAGGCATTGCACCTCATATTCTTTGGACTCCAATAATGGATTTGATGTGTGAAAGTTGCACTTTGGGTTTTGGTGCTAAAAGACAGTAAACAGCCTCCCCACTTTCTCGATACCAAGTTTTCAAACACAGAGAACACTGTTGCAGGTATTTCAAAAGCTATGTTTATAGATTTAAAAAAGTACATTTCTAATATATAAAAGCAGCTTTTTAAAATCTGGAAATAAACAGATGACTGCCACCCATTACAGAAATACATGTATTCATATTTGTAGTATTTATTTACAACACATCTCTCTTAGAAAGGTGGCAGTGATAGCTTTGATATTCGTCTTGCTTTCTTTTTCCCGGCTACAATATGCTCCTTTCCAGGACCATTCAATTTGAAAGTAGGCATCCATCCAAATATGTAATATTAAGGAAGAAAGAGAGCTCTCATTTATAAAATGCTAATTCCTTATTAGTGGAAAGAATAAATCACTAGATTAAGCAGAATAACTGTGATCACTGATTATTATCCTACCACAACTATGTTACCTTGTGTTCTGTTCCCTGTTCAGAGCTTGTGTCAACTGGCAGACATCTGGGGAGGGAGAAGTCTAAAGATGACAACTAGATAAGCACATATGCTGTGAGGATGGGAAGAAAAAAATTTTCTAAGCGCCAATGGTAGCCTGCGGTAAGCCTTCTCCATCTTCCCATTTTGTTGCACGCACCCAGCCTGTAAAGGAGTCTGAAGAAGGTTACATATCAATGTGGCACCTAGCACATCTGGCTTCATTCATATCATAGAACTCCAGGCACATAACAAATTTACAGGTGACACTCTGGGAAACATCTCGGATTAGTGCTGCCAAACTCAGCCAATTAATTAGCTTGGCAATTAGCACTGCCAAGCCAAAATACACTGCAGTTTTTTGGATAGCATTTCTGTGTATAAGCATCATCAAATTAACAATCCAGACTGGAAACTACCAGCCTGATTAATCTGTGAATAGATTTCCCTTATTTCCACATCTTGCCATATATTCTGCAGGGGTTGATTTTTCACTTGAATTAGTCAATATGGGCATAAGGATCAATTGCAGCTGACTGTTCTGCAGAATTAGGTTTCAGGTGGGATGTCTTCAGCTTGAAATAGCCATGTCTTCTTGTCATCAAATCCCTTTTCACAGAAGCTCTACAAGAGCATCTAATTTTCCCCCTGTACTCATTTTACACTAAATGCATACACCACGTACACTTCTAGAGCACATCTTACAAATTCATCTAAACAGACTAGCTAAACAGAACTCAATTACCTTTTGGACTTAGGTAATGTAACATAAATGAACACATGGGCTTTTATCATGAACAGACTGAAAATCCACCAGTGAGGAGCCCAAGTGAGGCTTTTTTATTTCATACTCTGAACACTCCTATTTAAGCATACTATGCCACATTTTTGTGCCACCTCCTGCTCCCTTTGGCCACTGAGATTTTTGCATGACTTAAGGTTTCAATAATTATATGCTGATAACTAGCCTTTCACATTATGACTGTGTTCCTTGCTCTCCTATTTTCAGACTTAAAATGCACATCAGATACATTGATGGTAGAAATGAGAGTTGGTAATGAGTGTGAGTGGGAGGCATGGGTTGGTGATCAAGATTTGCTTTGATTCCTCTGACTACAAAAGCTTCCCCGGTAGAGAATATATTTTAAAGTGTCTAAACAAATCGTTGTCTATGCAAATTAAAAACCATTCTGACATAAAATTAAAGCTATTCTTAGTATTATTTCTTAAAGGTCATGAATATGCCATAAAGGATGATCAGAGTATTAAAATCCCACAACAGGTTAAGAAAAGAAGCAACAATATGACAGATTTTCAGTGTTATCATTTCTAAGCAAAACACTGACCATTACTTCTTACTACTGATAGTAATGGTGAAAACATCATCTGTTACCAGAACTGACAATTTCTGTTATAAAACCCACTTCTCGGTTGTCTTGAACTTTGCCAAACTTTCACTGCTTTGTCTATGATTTGATAAAAATTGAAAATTTGTTTCAAGATTTTGTTTTAAGTAGCTGCTATCAGCTTAGCCAAAATAATTTGGAATAATTCATGAAAGGATATGTTGCTTATCCCATTTCGAAAACAATGTTTTAATTATTACTTAATGCTTCCTCAATTCACAATTTGAAAGCAAGACTGAAAATCTGATACTGACAGTTTTAATTAGCTCTCAAAAAAATCCGGCAGAATTACAACATTTTGAAAAATCTCAATTTATACATGCTTCTCAGAAGTACTTCACTTTTACAACAAAATCCCTCAATACTCCCGCTTCACCAAGCACACTACCAAAATAGGTCTCCAGGTTTCTGTTGCATGGCTCACTGCAATTGCAGCAGACTGGGAGCGATCTCAGCCAAAGGAATGAAAGAAGAAAGTCTCCCTTGCTTTTTCAGTGAAGCTTCTTTCCCTGCAGTGGCCAACAAGCTTGAAAGAGTATTTCACCTCATTCAAATGCAAAGGAAGAAAAAGACTGAGAGGAACGGAAAAATCCATTAGGACTGCATAATGAAGAGCCAGGGAAAACACCTATGAGACTGGAGACTTGTCTGTGGACTCATGACATCAAAAACAGACCTAGTACAGTACAATGGTGTCAGTAACACTACCCCTAAGTCATTCACGAGTCTAGAAGGAATAGTTTGGGGAAAAAAAATCCTTTCCATTCCTGTAAGGTGTAAATTAATCAAAATGTGTCACCTCAAATATAACTGAAAGAAGTTGAGGAACTAATAACTAATTGATAAGCAGAAATACACTAATATTCTAGAAGCACTGCCATAAAAATGCTTTTGCCTGGATAATAAGAAAATGAAGAGGTATATGTTGATTTATTAATCAGGAGTCACCTTGCCAAAATATATATAATGAATTAAATAAATTTCTACTCGTCCAAACTTAAAGTGTGTTGTATACTCATGAGCTAGAAGTACTATATAGAAAACTTACTTAAATTTTTGTTCAGTTACTTATTTAAAATACATATTGAAGTTCCACAAAGCTCTGACCTTAAAAAAACCCAACAATACAGAATAACAGATGCAAAATAGAAGCAAATACTTTGTTTTGCACTATCTCAAATTAAGTCCTTCCCAGCAACCTATTTAGTAAAGACTTTATCTAGTAAATTGCATCAAACGCTGTCTTTTTTCACATGATTTTCTTTAATTTATCTGTGTTCTTAAAGCGAAGTCCACAAATTGATGCTAGACATGTCTCCCTCACTGGGCTAAAACATAAACCAGCGGTTATTAAGCGAAGCTATCAATCGGCTTGTAAAGAATCTCCAGTAACTCCATACCTGTTAACATCCCATATTTTACTTGTGTTGCTCGCAGAGGCAGAAGCCACGAAATCACCACACGAATGCCATGAACAGTCCCGTACAGTGTGGGTGTGTCCTTCTAAAGTCAGAACACACCCATGTTTGAAAAGTCCCATATCTGCACTGTGGCACCCCCACTCAAGGCGAGCAGCTGGGTGCCACTGTTATGAGGCATAAAAATAAAGAGTATTTTCTAGTAAGGGTATAGGTGAAGATTTTTCAAAGCACACAGCAAAGTAATTTAACTATGTTTAGAAAGACAGATGGAGTAGCAATTCTTGATTTTACATTAAAATACATATGAACAAAAAATTATGTTTGAAAACACTCCTATTTTCACTTTATACAGTTTTCTGACACATCATAGATGAAGTGACGATGTATTAAACACATGAACTGAATCAAAAGAAAAGAAAAGGAGATATGAAGTAGCTATCTTCCATGGGAAAGTAAATATGGGTTCCAAAAATTATATTCTTACTTTTTGTAGTCTGTTTATTAGTTTAGCACTAAAATAACTTAATCCCAGAGAACTGCTTTCAAAACAGAATAAAATAGTTTCAAGGAAGAATATTTTCTTATTTCCCAAATCCATATCATTTTCCACATATACATTATTATTTAAGCACCACAATTTTGTCTCTTCTGACTCAGTATAAACAC
>VZSC01000719.1:65764-91140 GCA_013398225.1 Steatornis caripensis | reverse complement strand
CAGGTTTCCCTGGAGGGGTGCAAGAGGATCCATTGTAGTCATCCACGTCCTTGAGGTGGTTGGCCTTCCGTTTCTCATCTTGGGAGTCAGCTAAGGAACCTTTTTCGCTGCCTTGGCTGGCCTGGCTTATTCCCCAGTTGGTTGCAATAGCATGAGTATTGCCATTTTGTACCCCACCCCCGGAGTCCTTCAGTTTAAAGCCCACCTCTCCGGGCTGGCCAGCCTGTTGCCAAAGATTCTCTTGCCCCTTCTACACAGGTTGAACCCATCCCTCCCCAACAGATTGGAGTCATTGAAGAACGTCCCATTATCATAAAAACCAAAACCCTCACGACACCAGCCATGTAGCCAGGAGTTGATGTTCATTATCCGTCTATTCCTGGCTTCACCCTTACCCCTAACTGGTAAAATCCAGGAGATGACCTAGGCACCAATGTTTTTCACTTGCACCCTGAGGGCTTTGTAGTCTTGCTTAATCCTGGCCAGGTTCCGGTGTCATTTGTACCCACATGAAATAGTAGAAGCGGATAATAATCCGTGTTCTTAACAAGTTGTGGCACCCTCTCGGCTATGTCTCTTATCTTGGCTCCCGGAAGGGAACATACCTCTCTCGACTCTCTGTCGCGTTGGCAGATGGACTCAGTGCCTTTTAACCATGAATTCAAGTAATTTATAAACAAGTTTCAACCTAACAAGTCCTCCATATTTTAAAGCATTTTCCCTTTTCGAACCGAGTACTGATGACAGAAGCTGGTGTATCTAATCATTCACACACAGAGAAGTCCTGTTTCACCCGGTGCCTTTCCCACCACTCTTACCAGCTTGTCTCTGTCCCAGTGCACAATTATTCCTTCACTTCAAGGTTTTGGCCCTCTCTAAACACAGCCTATAGTTCTGCATTCAGGATCATGATGATAATGATTTTAAAGTACGTCTACAAGGTAGCAGATTGCTCCAATTCAGGTTACAATCTATACAGACCACAGTCAGGCCTGCTACATTCAAATCCATTAGCTTGGTATCCCCACAAAAATATTGAGTGTGTTACCATTCACTGCAGGCTAGTCTTTTTAATGTATAAAAAATGAGCTAGCTGTCTTCCAATGTCATGTAATTAAAAGTGGTTAAATGAGATTTTAAAATAATTTAGGCACCTGGTAGAAGGAGTGGGTTTTTTTGTACATGTAAAATTGCCTTTTAGGAGGCTTTGGAAGTACACTAGGTAAGGAATAAAAATGAAAAGACCAAATAGGAAATACTTACAATACTTGTGGAGATTAGATGTAGCAAAATGCATGTCAGTCGGTCAGCAGGTACTAGACAATGCAGGGGTCTATGCAAGACTTAAAGATCCATGAATAATTACCTTTTCAAGCAAAAATTTTTTTTTAAATAAAAAAAATTATGTCTCTTCTAAAAGCTTTCTGCCAGTCGTGTCCAGCATCCCACACTAAAATTCTACACCTATTTACCAAGGGGTAGGAGTATTTGGGCATCCTGCTTGAAACGGGGAGCTCATAGGAGGCAAACAGTTGTGCCATCTTGCTTTAGGATATTGCCAAGTAAATTTTCCACCATTAACTTAATGAGAAATAATTATTTTACCTGGAATTAAATATAATGAGTAAACATTGCATAACTACCACACTTTCCAGAAATGGTATCTATTCTGTACCATTCCAATACTTTCTCTCAAACAATGCCAATGTAAGTTAAAGTCTCCCTATACACCATTACATTTAAAAAATAAATTAGTGCCTGCATAAAGTCACGCATAGTACCAATCAATATCCGCAGCATACATTAAACAGTATGCTATTACTGTGTGATACTTATCTCAACACCCATCATGGGTCATTTTTCCTCCTTTGGAATGACTCCAAAACCTCAAATTTTAATGAATGGCTGTTGAAGCAGGGGAAAACGTAGTTTGGAGGAGTTCAGATAGATGAATTCCATGTACAGAACAGATTTATGACCTATATTAACAATGATAATTGTGTGCCACAGTTCTTCTGAAACACGAAGTTGTAGATCTGTCATTTCAAATCCATTCTCATCCCCAAATCATTGTCCAGTGATGTCTAATCTCAATCAAAAGCCAGTAATGAACCACAGCCATTAATCTCATTTGCATGTTTGTACAAAGCATCATTTTTAAGCTGTATTTTCATATGCATAGAGAATTCAGTGAATGCATAGAGATTTCACAGCCTGTGGAAAGTCCTGCACTGGGATTTGAACATTTTCCAGGCACCTTGAAGAATATTTAACTCGTACTGTGTAATGATCTCTACAGCAAAGCCCAAGAAAACACACAGGACAGTGCGCTAGCCAAGTGTTTGTATTTTGGGCAGCTGATGATCTTATTGAGCCGTGCCCTGGGGATAGGAACACAACAAAAGGCAGGGAATTAGTTAATGGAGACAGTGATCGATAACAATTTGAAGTCTCAGAGTGGAGGAGGAATGGAAATGCTGAACATGAACAGAATCCTGGGTTGGTACAAGAGAAAGCAGCATATCAAAATGAATATAATCTACCCTTTCATAGAAAGGCTTTGTATGAAAATGGAACTCATTCATGAGGTAATGCAGTCTACCACCTGTGTCACGCTTTCTGGCTACTAAATTGATGACAGACACTCTTTGTTAACGCCCTCCCTCCCCAAAAGGGGAAGGTAAACAGAAAAGGGAAGAGACTTACGGGTTGGAAAATTTTAAAACAGCTTTAATCTAACTACACTAATAGTGTATTATAATAATAGAAAAAAATAATTATATACAAATATATACAAATCCAAAGTTGAGATACCCCGGGCGATGGTCATGTCACCCGGATGCTGCAGGGCACGCCCTGGAAAAGTCCTCGTGACCCTCAGCTTTATACTGAGTATGACGCGTATGGGATGGAATACTGCATTTGGTCAGGTTTGGGTCACCTGTCCGACCCACTCCTCCCCACTGCAGGGTCACAGGTGCGTCCCCTTTTTTGCTCTTTCATTTCTGATGCATACGAAAGTTAGCAGAAGTAAGCATCAATCTTAGTCTCCATAGGAATAACTATAAGCAAGAGCCTTTCTACATACCGTTCCTACTGATGTTCCAGCACTAACTATAGACAGCAAGCCTTACCACTGCTAGAAGCAGCTACTGTCTGGAAAAACATGCAGTTAATTTCAGAGAGTGCAGCTGCTCAGAAGAGACTTAACTGAAAAGTAAAGTTGCTAAAAGAAAATTAGTTCTGTCCTAGCCCAAACCAAGACAACCTGATTGCCCAAGAAAGGGGCAAAACCAAAAAACCTGAAAGCCCCAAGCCCAATAACTCTCAAAGCTGATCTAAAGTGTGGACATATATACCGTGGCCTTCTCTTTTTCTGTTCCCCCATTATTTTATATATACACTACTCAAATGCAAAGAATCCAGTTACAACAAGCTAAGGACATGGTTCCACATCCATGTCCTTCAGCGGTCAAAACAGACCCCAATGCTCATTCACAGTCAGTCAACTCTCCCTGCTACTTGTGCTACTACAACTGTTTTCTAGCCAAAGTTATCTGAATTACTGCAACAATACAGCTTGAGGGGAAAATTCATAAATAACAAACAAAAGATAATACAATTCATATCTGGAGTTTGTACTCAGAACAAGTTTTCCTTAGTTCAAGCATTAAACCTGATTGCATGGTAACAATGATTTTTGAAGTAATTCACAACTGAAAACAGTAACATAAGGTCTAGTCCTTGAAACAAGATTCATGCCAGGAAATCGAAAATCTCCATGGATTAATCCCAAAACATACTGCCCAAGGGTTAGATTATAAATTCCACATGCTTTACTGAAACCCCCATATTAAATACAAAAGAAACATATTAGGAAATGCTACAGATATACAATTAAATTGAATAGTATGCAGGACTAAAATCGTGATATCCTTGCAAGGATGAATCTTGTATGTTTCAGCTAAAGTATTTAATTAAAGGTAATGCATCACCAACCAGTAAGTACTCATCATTCTAACATCTACTGAACTGTACTGGTTAGATCATTCTTGGCAAGATGAAAGAAATGAAGGACACTGATGCTATTAGATAATAAAGGGAAGGTCTTGCCTTCAAATGTGACAAACCAGTAATCAAGTTTTTCTTCCACCTAATTCAGAACACCATTTTTCATCCCAGGATGAAATTTCACGTTGCGTTCCTCAGCCACACATTCCCCTTGTTAGCATTATATTAGCAGAAAACTAATACTGCAGAAAAAATGGAAATGAAGTTTCCTGGCAGTTGAGTTCTTCAAACAAGTTCACTGTGCACCAGAGCTGTCCAAGTCCCCAGACTGAAAGTCAGTGTCTGGACCAAGAAAGGAAGGCTCAGTACCCTCCCCTTCCACAGCTGCTAGCCATAGCACTGGCATGGGCATAGCAAAAACCTGCAGCATCAGGCCACACAGGGATTTGAACCTCTGCCTAAATACTTCAAGCCAGAAATGTAACCAAATAAGTCAGTTATACTGATAAAAAAGCCTCCTCATCTTCTAAAACCTCTCTTAAAAGTATCAAAGCGATATTTATATAAAACCTAAGCCTCCTACCTTGAAAAGAGACATTTCAGTGCAATTCAATTTTTGTAAACACTCTAAATATTTGGGGTTTATTTCCAATTCAAATACCTTAGACATTGCCTCAATGGAATTGCCATTCACTAGTCAACTCTAACACTAATGTTTGTTGTTTTAACAGCTATGCTTTAGGAAACGCACATTTTAACAATATAACAAACACAGATATCTCCTTAGCTACTCCACTAGAACCCTTGCAGCATACTTTAGGGAAAAAACAATTGCCTTTATTGCACAGAAAAAAACAATAATGAACGAAGAATGTTAAAGGCATTAAGATTATAATTGCACACAAAGAAACATAAGACAAGAGATTCCATTAAGAGAGATGTTTTGACGTGTATAACAGCTCTGAACAGACTGAGAGTAAAACATTCAGCAGGAACACAGGATCACACCAGCAAAACTGAGACCAAGCCAAGCAAGGAGGCACCTAGCTCTCTGTAATTCCAACTTCCCATCCTTAAACAGGGATGCCGATGAAGCTAGAAGAAAACCTAAACTATGCAAAAGCTGAAGCCACCACAGTGAACAGCATTTTTTTTTCTCAGAACATAACTAAATAAAGATCCACAAAACTGAATTGCTTCTGGTGATTCCTAGGCAGCAGCTGTACCCAGCATAAACTGAAAATCAGGGTGACATATAAGAAAAGAAACCCAAGAACTCCTTGAAGAGCACGCAAATTTCTGCAAAGTTTTCACAGAACATTTCATGGCTTCACCGAAGCTGAACTAATAGGTTTAGAAGTATACCATTTTATTGGTACTCTATAAAGAGATTTCTACTGCAAATTCCTCCTCCCTTTCTCTATCAAAGTGGTTATCATATAGAAATTATTTTCTTTCTTTCAAGTAAACACTGGATCTAATTATCCACACAGCTGATCAGAAAGCATCGTCTTAATTTCTAAGAGTCAAAACAATCACATCAAAATACTACTGAATTTGAATAACTGAATGAACTTTTCTCGTAAAGAGAAAAATTAAACTTGACACCTGTTTTGTGAAACCAATAATCACAATGCCTCTTCAACCAATATGATTAGACTGGTTTAATGCTCCCAATATTTAATATGGCCGTTTTCAGGTCTAAAATTCAGATAATGAGAGAATGTAGCACACAAGACAATCATTTAAAAATGATGAGATCACTTCTATGTAAACAAAGCATTCAGTGCATTTGAAAACTATTTACCTTATAGACAAGCACAAAATTTAACTGACAAGTTATGAATTAAGATAGCTAAATAATAATTTAAATAATACTATACAAAGGCTAGCTATCTTTATTCCCATTAGGAGTTCAAACATATCCAAGGTCACAGACTGCAGCTATGAAAAATGAGGTCTTTTTCCAAAAGGCTTTAAAGAGATGTTTCATATCTGTGATGGAGAGGCACCAAATTAATGAGCAAAAATGGCACTAGTTTATCTTAAAAAAAAAAAAAAGAAAAAAGACAGAAAATGAACAAGGTAAAGATTAGACAAAAAAACCCACAGAAGCCCTGTAAGAACTCCCTAAGAAATTCTGAGTTTGAATTAAATTGTATGATTTGACCAAAATAGAATCTGTTATTATCATATGAAAACTTTCAAAAACAACACTAGAGTGTTGACATACCAATCCTTTTGTATCCCTTCTCACTTTCTCAGGGAAGTTTCTTTGAAAAATTGTGGCTAAAGATTCAATTTCATTTGAGAATGTGCATGTGTGTATGACTGGCCAGACTTTTAACATCTAAGAAGAAATAAACCCTTTGGTAATTCTATATGTGCTAAATAGAAAAGTACAGAAATATCATCCAATATAACATGTTATGTAATTAAAATGAGTAAAGTCAAGGGTTATTGCTTTGCGAGGAAAATGCATTCATCCCTCAAACATGTAGCTGTACGAATTAACAACTGGTTTCAGTAGAAAGTTCCAGAAATGAGGGTTTCGTGTTATCACAGTTTCCATTTTTCAAGCCGCTGATGTTTCTGGCCAATCATCCATGGGCCAAGCCTTTTCCTGTGGCCCATTTTGTCTCCTCCTTAGAAGTAAACCAGCGATGGGCCTTCACTCACCCCAGCAGCTGAGTGACTGCTGGAGCAGCAACTGCTGCGAGCGGAGTGAGCTGGAGGGATGTGCTGCTTCTGGTGTTACATCTCGCTATGGGGGTGGTGGGGACAAAGTGTCCTCCAGAAGGAGCAGAGGGCTGGTCACAAGGGTTGATGTCACTGATGTTTCTCTGCATATTTCTGTAGGTGTTTCATAAGTCTGAGTAACATCCCTTTGAAGCAGATTGCCTCCAACTCTTCTTTTTTTCCCTCTTACATTCACTTAAACTGTCTTCCTAGCATAGTCTTTGCTTTCAGTGAAAGCAAACTGCCACTCAGATAGTCTAAACTTTGGAAAAACTCATGTAATTTGGTAGCTTGCTTGGAAGCAGATGTATGGCTCATGTAAACACCCTGTGAAACAGGATTTACATTTCAGAAGTCACGTTCCTTTCTCCCTCTGCCAAGACAAAGAGAAATGAAGTTTCTCACTATGTATCCACACAAAAGAAAACAAGCATACGGGAGACAGAAAACATACAAACAAATTAAGAAACCAACTACACCTTTCACAATGTTTACAACTGCAACTCCTTACCAATACACAAGAGAAAAAACACTCGGTGTAAGCATCCTATCATAAATTTCTAAAATGCAAGAGACTACTTTGTTTCAGTGACAGTAATGCCTTATAGGCTACAGCAACATGCTTCAAACACCACAACCAGCCTCCAGACACCTTTCAACCAGCTCCCACTGTACAAGAGCTTTTTAAAACTCTGAGCCATGTGTGCTAACTAGCAGAAAATACCTAACAAGACAATCAACGAGATGGCTGTGATATAAAATGTTTGGTCTTCAAAATAGAAAGTTGTGGTTTATCTTAAATATTGGAAAGGTTTTCTAGTATTTATTATTTTTACACAAAATCTTCAATGGTTTTCAATCGCTAGGTTTGAAATTCAGCGTGTAAATCCACCTGTGAAAGTAACTACAGAGTGGATTCATCAAAGGGTAGCATTTTATGACAATATATTTTCTTCTTGTAATTATTTCAAATAGACATTTGAATTGCTCAATAGGACAACTGCTTCCTCTGTCAGCCAGTTTCCTCCCTTTCCTCTCTTCAACTGTCATCTCAGCATTTCTCTCTTGCTGTTTGCTGAATTATTGTAATGGAGATATTATTAGTGAATCGCTCTAACTTTGAGTGGTCAATATCTCCACCAACCAAGAAATAGAAGCCAGAGGTAGTTTTTCATTAAAGCACGGTCATTCCGGATGAAAAGTGAAGCCTATTCAGTAACACACTATGGAACTTGGACTGTTTGCTTTTTAAAAATCAATATAATGATAGACTCTTAAGGTTCCTGATACAAAAGAAAGAAGTTGCATTTTGTCCTGCAAACTATTTCTAGTTTAGAATAGCTTTCAAGGACAGTTCTGATAACTGAAGGATCTATGCAAAAATGGAAAAACTGATGCAAAGTCCAAATAAATCTCCACAATTAAAGCAGCTGTGACTCAACTTCAAAATGCATGCAATAGTAACTTTTTTTTTGTCTTCCTATTGATGTGGAAAACTACTTTAAAGCAGAACACTTACGTTCCAATTATTAATGTTTCTAAAGTCAAATGTTCCAGATGGCCTGTGGTCTACCAGTACAACCATCTCAAAGACAGAAGATCAGAAGGACTGGGGTAAAGGAGACACCTGATGATTTGGCAACAAAGAAAATCTCCAGAAGTTTGGACATCTGCTGGGTACCCTGGCCTGTGTAAGAAAACGCTCCTCAGCATGGCAGGAGTAGCAGAAAAAAGGCAACTTCTGCACAACAAAAGGGGATCTAAATGTGTAGGAAAGTGACAATTATTATCATCTTGTATTTTCCAAAAGCACTCTGCAGAACTGATCTCTCTGAAGAAAAATAAAATGAGATACAATCATTACTTTTTCTTAAAATACTCACCAATAGTTAACACAGCCCTTTGAAATGATATAAAACATATTTTGTATATACGCACATCCCAAACACCCACAGAGAATAACCTACAGTTACATGTGCCAGAAGAGATTAGTATGGGTAGAAACATTTGGCTTGTGGGAGTGGGTGGAAAGGGAAAAATTTTAATCAAATCCATTACCTGGTTATTGATTTCTTTTTGCCAGACTGATCCTGTAGAACACTTATAAAGCCTTTGACATTGAGAGGTTTGGCCAAAGATATTGGATTAGACTAAGCAAAAGCTGAGCTTCTCATGTAATCTCTCATATTTCATTTATATGTGATTTATTCCTTTGTCCAGCAGAGGTTTTTTATTGATAAAAATAATGAGATTGAGAATCCCAAAAGAAATCTAAAGCCCACCCACTTGAACATGTTTGTGAAGTAAAAATAGTAGGCTTTGTAGGCCTGAGGGAGAATGATGTTATGTGAAGACTGTTTCCTTGCATAAAAAGTATGAAGCTTGTCAAAGTATTTGAAATTAAAAAAGCTACTTTTGAAATTAAAATTTTGCTATACTTGAAAACACCAAGTGCACGATTAATACTGTAGGCTGGGGAACTGACTGAAAGACTTCTGAAATATTTTTTTCTTTGCAGAATAAATGAATGCAACCTTTTCTTCTTTCAACTTCCTCTATTAGCTCAGTCTGATAAAACATCTTAACAAATGTCTAGTCAGCTAAATACGTGTTACATAAAGCCAGTTAGATGACTTACAATTAATCGTGCCACTCAAAAGAAGTTTCTAGCCATTGTCAAATTTAATATATTATCTGGTAACTAAAGGCTTCGTTGAACTATACGAGAATCCAAGATTCTATAAGAAATTCAATCATTATGCCTTTTCAATACAAATACTATTCCAAAGTCCTACGTAAAATGTAGGAGACTAGCATTTCTTTAATAGCTACAAATAGTAAATAAAAGGATAAATAAAAACTTTCTGTTTCCGCAGTGAACCCTGAATTAGGTTTTAAAGTCTCTATTTCAAGGCACAAATCAGAATAATTCTATCCCACTGACAGCCAACAGAGACCTTTGTGATTAACATGAGTCTTACAACTCTTTCTTATGTTAATGCTCAAAGCAGAGTTAGTGGCTTTTAAGTCTCATCCTTGGTTAATGTATAATGTGGAATTCAGCATTTATGACTCAAAAACTAGCAGAAAAAGTCTTCTGAAGTTCACTGTTTGTGGCCCATTTATTAACTGTAATCTCCAAGATCCTTTCACTGAGAGGACCGCAAGTCTGGCTGGCTCAGCAGCCAGACAGGAAGGGTGAACGCTGACGTTTTAATTCCTCCTCTCTCTGGCTCTCTCAAACGCGCACAGCAGCTTGCCTGACCAGTTTTACCTGCTCGATTGAACACAGAGTTTCTCTTACCAAGGACCCCTGTGAAATCGCCTGGGCCAGTGAGGTCTCGTCCTCCCCCATGTGCATCTGCTGGCCACGGGCCATGAGTATGGTTACCTACAAAGGCCAGTTTTGCCTTGTTTCAGCTCCTTACCCTCAAGACTGAAAGATGCAATTAATGGTACTCCATAATTTAAAGAGTGATTGATCACAAAATCATCTCAGCTTTTTTTTCAAGATTTCTGTATACAGAAACCTCTGTTGTCCGTAATGAATCCAGCAGTTCACTGAATGGGCAGCACACATCTCTGGGATGTGTTGCACTTGCTGCACAACTGCTGGCCACCTGGACAGCATGTGCCCACTACTGCTGACTCGTCTGGAAGTAGATGACAAACTGGAAGCATATTGCAGAATGATACAGTGCCTACACAGCAAATTATCTGAGAGGCCCACGGCTGCATAGACAAGTTTGGGATTAGGCAGTAAACCCATGAAAACACACACAACTCTCTAATGCCACTGGAAAAACAATCTGGAGCACAACAAACAGGAGGGTACCCGAGCACATCATAGCTGAAACTTTTCCTTAATGGAATTTGAAAGGGTCTCTGATGGAGCCAAATTCTCAGCCTGTTCCTTCTTTGACATCTCAAAGAACTTCCTCTGGTTCTGAGTGGGTTAACACGTATGGTGTTACCTTAGTGTGACTGTAGAACCAGCCTGAGCAGTGGCTCTCGGGGATAGGAGGTGACAAAAACCAGCACTTTAAAATCACTGACTCCAAATCTTTCTTCCTTTCTTCCTGTCGGCAGATTTTCTGAAGAACCCCCAAAGCATATGTGAAGGTTGCTAATCAGAAGAGCCTACAGTAGCACAGTCAAATGACACAATTTAACGTTAAATTACAGCTTATATACAGACAAATGCTGTTGTATTGAACTAAAACTAACAAAGATTAGCTTGTAGCAACATTTTGTAGGTCCTGGAATCATAACTTAAGCAGTAACTGTTTGATCTGTAAGTCTCCCTAGTTTCACCAAATAACTATAGCATCAACACTTGAAAGTCAGTACATTAAACAAAATGGCATAATAGATAATTCCTGCTTCTTCTCATAAAAATAAATTTAACATTGGCATTAGGAATTATTAAAGTATGAGGAATATATTTGATGTCAGTAGAATTTTTTAAATTATCCTGTTACTGTGACTAAAGAATCTAGTCACTCAATATGTCATTAAGAGCTTTTCATTTCCTGAGGTTTCATGGGCCATGTACAGTCCTAGTTATTTTAAAAATATTATTTGCAATATGTAACCAAACAGAAAGCAGCAATTTATTTTTAGTGTCAGATTGTCTGTTTGACTCTCTTCATACCTTAGAGATGTTTCTCACCACACACTGATATATGAGAATATTATAATTGGCAAGAAGATTGATGTGGATCAATGCATCGCCATCCACCAGTAATGGAACCCTCCTCACCAGTTCAGTCTGTAGGGGCCAAGAGCTATAGAGGTGGGGGACAAAAACAGAAGCATGCTCCCTGTTTGTAATTCACTTTGATAATCAAATCACTATGGGCTCTCAAACTACAAAAGCGTGTCCACTGTGAAATTCTGAAATTGTACATGTACCTGCCAAGCTGTCAAGTCTGATTTTTGCTCCTCCACGTTTCCCTCCTTCTCCAAGCACAAGTTCTCTGAGATGAGGTAAGCAATGAGCAGTGTCAGATTCTGCCTCTTACCTCTGAACAACTGGTCGTGACTGGCTTGAAATCTAGCCTGCCTCGCTTTTCTGTGAATGCCTTCCCTCCTGAATTTACCCCTCTCTTCCATCGCTCTGCAGAGGTTTCTCCACACCTTCCCTCCATTTCTGGATTACTGTTCTGCTAGGCCTTACAGCCCATCCTTTTTTCACACTGAAATTCATTTCTGGATACTCCAGCCCAAGCCCAAATGACAACATGATAAAAAAACTAAAATCATGTAAAAAATAAAATCAGGGACTTACCAGAGCAAGAATTCATTTCAGTTTCTCAGTTTATTCTGGCTTCAATTCTGCTCAGGAATTTCTTTTTTTAAAGTGTAAAAGTTTTTGTACAATGAGGAAATCACTTCGACTCTGACAGAGTCTTACTTTTACAGTTTCGTATTTATCAATCACTGCTCTTTAAAACTTTGAGAAAGTATCACTATCGTGGCCCTTTTCTCGCACTCAGGATTGTCAGCAACATTTTGGACGTAGACTTGAGAGGTCACCAAAGTGCTCAGTCACCCAAAGCACTGCAGATTTTAAGCCTGGAAGAGGTTCTGAGCATCTGTCTGGGTTTTCTAAATTGTATCCTGTGTTCCCCATCTCGAGGCCTTAAATTTCCACT
The DNA here is from genome assembly GCA_013398225.1 of Steatornis caripensis. Lineage (NCBI taxonomy): Eukaryota > Metazoa > Chordata > Aves > Caprimulgiformes > Steatornithidae > Steatornis > Steatornis caripensis. Next base: position 78,733 of record VZSC01000719.1, on the reverse strand, counting down.
AAAGACAGAGCATAGCTGGAGTCAAGAGCATACTTGACAGCTTTTGGCTGCTTATGTTTTGGCCAACAGAAGTTCAGCAGTGATTTTGTGCTGCTCAGCTTCATGCAGCCAAAGAGACTTCGGTTTTAAAGACAGGTGCTTAGAGCTTTCTGCAGATCAAGTGTTCATAAATGTTTCATTGCTGACTACCTATAATCCCCCAGTCACCTAGGGAGCATCAAATTCACTGTCCCCCCCCTAGCCTGCCAGAATCCCCCTAAAAGCTTCTTGTGTGAATTCAAGCCCACCTGGAGCTGCTATTCCCTCCCCAACCCATTCAACCACTCCCTGAGTTCTCATGTCCACCTCAATATATTTTGCAAATTCCTTCTGCATCCTCTCTCTACAAGGTTGTCTTTCTCATCTATCCATGCATAGATTTTCATTAGGGTAACATCGTCTCCTTCAGCTTTGAGAGACACAATCTAAAGCTGCTTCTGTTTTTTCAGAACATGGATTGTTCTTTTAGCCCAACACCTTATCTTTCTCTTGCATTCCCTCACTGACACCTTTTTCTTGGGTATCAAACATTAACTGCACTTATTTTCAAGATTCTTGATGCACGAATGTACTTATTCTATCTTTTTTTTTCCTAATTGTTGAGGAGACAATACCCACCTCTAGTTCTCCAATAGCAACAGAACTTAAAGATAATCTACCCAGTTCAAGAAAACTGCTGTCGTACTTTGTGGTACAATACACAAATTGATAACAGTTTTGATTTCTTTCCCCAGTAACTGTAAGAGTTGAAATAGCAACAGAAAGAATACAAGTAATTCTGCTTCTGTCTCAGGTGAACAGGACATTACAAAAGAGTTGACAATTTGACAATTTTCAGTGCAAGTTTTAAATAGCTTTAAGAACTTACAGTTTGTACTTCTTTTCAATTCAGAAATTCATTGTATTCCACAGACTCAAACAACATTTGCATGAAAAGGGTTACAAACATTTTAGAAGAGTTGACTTGATTAATATTTATAAATACGTTAAGGACATTACGTATTATACCAGCACACATGTGGNACAGTTTGTACTTCTTTTCAATTCAGAAATTCATTGTATTCCACAGACTCAAACAACATTTGCATGAAAAGGGTTACAAACATTTTAGAAGAGTTGACTTGATTAATATTTATAAATATGTTAAGGACATTACGTATTACACCAGCACACATGTGGAGCAAGACTACAATATTCTACCGTTCACCGGGATTTTATCGGACTTAAACACCTCTGCTATGCTGCAGAGCTTGATTCTTTAGCCACCCAGGAAGGTTAGTAATAAAGATAAATAAGTCTAGTACATGCCATGAAGTACCTTAGTGTAATTAGAGTATGGTTCTTAAAGGTGCAGTATTAACATCCTCAGCTTATTCTGGAAACTAGCAGAAGATGCAGATCTTTGTCTGCTATTCCAAGCATTCGGATCACCTGATATCCACAGGTACACTAAACAGCTCTTCTCCAGATTTTTAACACAAAGCCCATGTGGATCACTTGGAGCAGGAGTCATTCTGACTCCCTCACTCCTTCACACACACAAAAGATAAGCTGGAAAATATTCCTGAATTTTTCAACAGTGACAGGAACTTGTTGAATTCATCTGCAAAGTACTGTTCAGGTAGACGGGAGTAAAACAGCGTTTGTTTTTGAAGTTTGACTAGTTGTCACCTGAGCTTCAAAAAGGAAGCACTGTTCTCCTCCCTCCTTCCAGCTGCTGCGCTCTGTAGATGATGGGACCTGTTTGAAGTTTTACTTTTATTTAAAAAGCTTAAGGCAAAATTCTACTGTCAGATCTGCAGACAGCATTACGACAGAGATGTTCTGCTCTTGTCACTGGTGTAGAGCTAGTCTGCTCCCCTTCATCTGTCGTCCTGGGGAGCCACTGCCACGTGGGGAGAACACATGAGGGACTGAGATCCTTTGTATGGACCAAAGAACACTGGGCGCAATGTGAAAAAATTATACACCACCAGACTCTGGAGCTTGTGTTTTTAAGCAAAAATAGTCATGGAACGAAGGACACTGTCAGTGAGGGGGGAAAACGAGACTCCTCCATCCAACAACTCTTCAGAAATTCAGTGGCCTTTGCCCCCAAGACTCAGCAGCATTATGATAATTAAGGATATTGTACACCAGTACTGGGAAAGATTCAGATGACAATCCTCATAACTATTATGCATTAATCAGTGGGCAAGGTCCAGAGCTCAAAACATACCTTTCCCATTTTATAGAATACAGGTAAGTTCCTACTACCAACCCACATTCTGTCATTGCTCTTGAAGAAGCTGAGGATATATAAACCCAACAGCACATCTAGCTTGAACTAGTGAACTAGCTTGAACACTGTGAACACGTACAAATGTATTTTCAGGATTTTAAGTCATTTGTATGTGCAGAAGCACCAGTTAAATTCACGTCATAGGTCTAGATCTGTTTCTCCTCAAATTATTTGCACGCACAATGTCAGTCAGTGGACTATTCTCACGCTGTCCACAAATGATTTAAAAGTCAACCTGTGTGTGTGACTGTGCATGCACGCGTGTCTTGTAGCTACACGTAGGATATTTCTCAGACCTGAAGTGGAGATTGTTCTAAACCTGATTTTACAAGTGTAGAGAAGAAACATCAAGAAGAAGTGATCTAATAAGAGGACAAAAAGGAGACGGTGTAGAAGCATGGGAGTTCTACCCAGATTTCTGGATCACAATTTAATAGCCCAGTGCCATAAAAGTATTTTTCTATTCAACGTTTGAATAACTGTAAGTTTAAATCTTTAAAACAGGAACAAAACTAGAGGCTATCTACATTTGACTCCAGAAAAATTCTATGAGAACTTTAAATTTTTATTTAATTGTTTTTACTTCCAGAACACCTGATATATAGAAGTCCCCTACTTAAAAAAAAAAAAAAAGTATGATTAAATGTATTCTGGTACATTATACATATTTTATCCAGCAACAGAAGACAATATTTTAACAGCACTGCTTTTGAATCACTCCAGAGCATTCAGCAGGAGTCAATTTATACTGCAAGAGAATAACGATGTACCTCAACTCATTTTAATTTCAATAATTGAATGAGAAATAGGAAAGCCTATTGAAAAGACTGTATTCTGGTCAAAGACTAATGAGAAAATAGTTTTGAGTCTCTGAGTCAGCGGGTGTCATGGTAACAATGCATTATCGAAATCTGATTAGCATGCCCAGTAGCTTTATAAATGATAACATACTTTTCTAATTGTATTTCCCTTTCTTTCCCAGTGATGAGTTTTATATTCATAACAGGTAAGAGGTAAGGCAGCATTCTGTTTATCTGCAAGTTAGACTTAAAGATGTCCAGCATGGTCACAAACTCTGTGCAACCTGTCATTCAGTAAGCAAAAAATTTTCCTACCATCTTAAATTAAGGTGAGCTTTTCATTTCTCTCCTCCTGTATTATACGCAATTATTTAAGTGAAATATTATTCTCCTCTTAAATATAAAAAAAATATTTCTAAGGCTATACACATAAAAAAAGAGAACATTGTGAAACACCAGCATCTTAAGAAAAAGCTTACGTTTCATAGGAGAAAGAGGTGCAAAAAAAAAGAGTGAGTGGATATCTAATTCATCCCAGAAGGCATGAGTGCATGTTCTTGAGGTCTGGAAAACAGGGAGGGGATTTTCTTATGTTTAGAGGATAGTGTGTGCATTTGCTAACTCATTACGGTATCAGAAACCAGGAGGAACCATGAAATTAAATAGGGTATTTTTCCTTTTCGTGAAGGAAAGAGCTAATGTTGTTTCATAAAATAAATACAATGAAAATACAAGGTTGGAGGTTTAATAACGCTCTTTTTATAAGTGAACCTCAGGTGAACAGACCTGCAGACCTTTATTATATTAACAGTAAAGAACTCTATTACAATTGCAGCCTCACAAATCTGATACAAAAACATTTAAACATACAGAGGCTCAGTCTTAACAAACGGAAATTATTTTTTTGTTTCTGAGAGTAAAATGGCATTCCACTTTTCAATAGAGTGACCAAGAAATCTACTTCATGTTTGGCCTATTTCCATGACCCTTGCAACCTAAATATTTTTTCTTATTTTCAATGTGCACTTTTATTTATTAATTCAGCTTCAAATCTGTGTAAAGAGAAAGGAGGAAAGGTCATATTCTTATTCTCTAGGTAAACTCGAATATGACATATGACAAATAATGACTCATAATCATATGACAAATAATACCTAACACAAGAAATCAAATTTTCTGTATTATTAATAATGGAATTGTGTTTGTTATAGAGCATGAACCCAGAAAAAATTAATACAGAGAGACCTAAAAAGCTTATTACTCCTTGTTACGTGCACTGGCATGTGGACAAAGTTTAAGAAGTACAACATACTAAAAGCAATCAATCTTAAGTCAACATGCTGAAAGCCAGAGGAACATTTATCTACATGTTTGGAAATTCAGCAGAGAGCACTGGGTTGCACTGAGAATAGAAAGTCATCAAAGCAGGCCAGCGAACAAAGAAAGAGCAAACAAGTAGTCCCCAGAAGGGATTAGTTCTTGTTCAGGGGACTGTTTGTACTAACCTTGGATGGAAGCAGCAGCCCGAAAGCCAATCAGTGTGACCTTCACCTGTCATGATGATGTTCCCATCAGGTAAAGCCCACATTTTCCAGAGATGGCCATCACTGCCAGTGACTACGATGTCTTTTTGGGGATGTAAAGCCAAGCTACAACAGAAAAGAAAGGCAGATTATATTCTGCGTCAATTCCATTTTATGTGAAATACACAACAGTGAGATTCATTTCACTCAGGGCAACAGCTATAGAGGACTGATTCTGGAGGGACTGAACAAGCAGTAAGGCTTTCTATGCTCATAAGAACTTAAAATCTATGCTATGTAGATGAGTTTCTGCTGCTACTGAAGAAAACAACAAAACGCAACTGACTCCTGTGAAACCAGAATTGTTTTCACACCCTCTTGAAGTTCCAGTTGATTAAAACACTCAAAGCTGTTTTAAAATACTTTGTTGTACCATGTTCTCACAAACACGCAGCAGGCTGACACATGAACAAGCGGAACTAATGTGAATCACACTTTCCCCACACCCAAAATTACTTCAAAAGCATTGCCTTGTCAGCCTGCTGCTGATGGGCAAAGGGAAAAAGGACAAAAGGACTTTTTTTTTTTCTTATTGTGCCCACAGGCCTAAAGTCTCCTACCACAGAGAAATAGCTCAAATGATAATTACAGTCCAGGAGCTACAGTCTTTGCCATCACTTTAGCACCTGTTCACTGGGACTAGGTCAGAAAATCCATTTCAATTATATACTCAAAATGTGTTACATGTTTTCATTTTTTATTACATAGCACACTGGGATGTAATGGAAATCATACACTTCTCACATCCTTATACTGAAAACTTGGTTTATCTTTGATTTGGCAACTGCAGTGCAGCTTAAAATGGATCCAGGGAAGAAAACAAACCTGTTGGAAAGATAACAAGCAGTGCATTTCATATGGATTTGGTTATTTGATTTAAATTATTGTAATGCTTTGCTATTTGTTGAACATCAAAAAGTATCTAGGAGTTGACTTAAGTCCCAGGAATAGATTATTTAAATAGATTAAATCTGGACTTCACAATCAAAATGCAATGATGAGGAGAGGAATCACAACCTGTGTGTGCACTTATTTCAGTTATGCATCAGAGCCAACAGTTTGCAGAGAAAAATGCTTTTTAAAACAGAATCAGAGTAGAGAGAGATGATGCTAAGCAGCCAAATGGGAAGAAAAGAGAGATCTTACAAGGCACACTATTATAAAAATCTCTTTTTTAATAGCATCTTTTTCCTGCACTCAAATGATTTCATAAAATTCCTAAACCAGAACCTCAGCTTCTACTATACTGGGAAAAAATAATTCCCTCTATCAAATCCATGCTAAAGCCATATTTACATCTAGATTTTCACCAGAAAACACATATATTCTTGCAATTTAAGGCACAGTCTAGGAAGATTCCTACAGATTCATCAGTTGAACTCATTTACTGAACCAAGGAGCCTGGGTTTTACTCATTCTCTCGTTTTTTAGTGAGAAAAAAATGTTTTCTATATTTGCCTAAAGAACAGAAACTTGCTTGTACATTTGTAGGGAGAAACGAGAAAGGGAATGATGCTATTTAAATTCTCCAGAGATGCACAGAGAGCAATTGTATCACTTGGATTGGCCACAACAAATATCTAGAAGAGCAAGGAGGGAATAGAGATAAAAGGAGAGAATTAAAGGCTGAAAGAAGGCACGCCAGTGGCCTGCAAATTACAGGATGAGAACGACTCGCTCAGAATCCCTCCACTATCAGAGACCTCTGACACACCAAAAATCCCAACGTAACATTGCTGTTCTCTGCAGCGTGCATAGGCGCGTAACATTGTTATTCTGGTGACTGGTAAAAAGGAGACCAGCTTCAAAGAAAAATGAGTGGGCTAATAACTATAAAGATTAATCTATCAAGGCTGCTACACACACTCTTCTCAGCCTCTAAAACATAAAGGAATTTCCTCACCGGCACGCATCTGGCCGGTGCATAGAAGCGAGACCTGCACAAGCATCTCTTATTTGCCAGCAACAAGGTCCTAAGCTACTCTGCATGCAGGAAGGGAACGGCAAGAGAAAGAGAAAGAGAAGTGGATTGATGAAGACTAGAGAGTGAGGAGAGGATGCCTGCTGCAAACCCCCTGATAGCACGTGCTACTGCAGGAAGCTTAATCACTGATTCAGGTCTGCCCGTGATGCAGTTAAGAAATTATGTTTCTGTTTTGGGAACAGCTTTATGTTATTTGGAGAAAGTAAGCAAGTAGTGTCATACAAATACAGCTTACGTTTCCTCTTAATCTATTTCAGATACTTCAGATACCCCTCCAGTTTTTCCCTCCGGATATTTCTGCTATTAATTGAGTGCGTGCCTGTTGTGAAGACTTTCCGTTTGTTACGTCTCTTACGTTCTTCCTAAATATCTGCATTCTCAGTTCCCAAGACGTGTTACATAGTCTTACTTAAATAACCTTCAGTCTACCTTTCACTCAAAGAAAAGTTATTCTACTGGCTTCCTCCAGATCCCAACTTGCTTTCTGAAAAGCCCTTACCCAGTTGCCTATGAATGCAAGCTGTGGTGTCATCCATCAGCTCCTAAACCTCAGCTCCTAAGAATATTTTTCCTGTCCTTAACCCTCCTGACACACTTCCAGTCTGACTTTTGAAATGTACAAACTTCTTCAGTGACTAGAGGTTCCTAAAGAGCTTTGGGGCAATCCATAAAGTGAATTTCATATGGAAGAAAGTATCTTGCCATCAGCAGAAAGCCCACAAGTTTATTTTTCACAGGCTTTTCTTTTAATCGCGTAGATCTTGTAAAATGCTGCTACTGTCCAACGTTCTTTTTTTTCTCCATGCCATTTTTACAGGCACACAGTGAACACTATTTAATTAACAGCAAATTTGTGACATAACTGCTGTTGAGCTGCTTCTGAGAAAGGGAAGCCCATTCATCCAACAGGCGTTCTATATGCAACATTAATTAGGCACCCTTGTCTTCATTTCTGGCAATCCAGCATTGTATAGATTTTTGCTTCATCTCTGTTCACAGCGTCTAATTATTTCCAGCACAGAAGACTTTGGGTAGATTAGAATGAAAATCAATAATGGAACATGTGTGATAGGAACATTAGTTTTCTCCTCCTCCTCTGGGTTAGAAGTGGGATCAGAGGAGACTAGACCAAGAAAAAACAAAAAAACTCTCAGAGATTTGCTGCTGTTGAGTGTATAAATACCCACGTTTACACAACTCATTCTGGCACTTTAAGACATTCTCATCTCTTCAGCACTTGCCATGGTAGATGTATAGCACTGCCAGTAATTTGCTTTCAAAACAATCATTGATTATTTTAATTTATTTTGACTGACTCATAAATAAAAATATGATATCTTCACATGCAAAATACTTTCAGTCTCCGCATATACTACATCTGATCATTTCACACATATAAAATCAACCTTCAGGTTAAAAAGTGCTAAATCCAGAGCTGTCTGCGTAACCTTAACTATGCGTTTGTTCTAATACAAACACTAACTACGTTGCACTGAGACAGGGGAGACTTCAGTTAGATGCGAAGGAAAATTTTCTGGCAATAATGTTTCTGGAACACTGGAAGCGATAGCCATCTGCCATCATTAGCCTATTCTTAAAGCTCTCAGCACACCTATCACGTATTACCTAGGTGGATTACTTCCATCACGGTTAGGTGAACGGACTGGTTGGTGTCTTGAGGTTCCTTCAAGTCCTAAGGTAGCATTGTTCCACTGAGCCCCAGCTCATTTGATGCCCAAAATAGACAGTGCTTATATGGGAAGGGCAACTATGAAACTACAAAAGAATCACCTCAGACTTTTTCTAAGGTGTAACAGCAGTTCAACCCAATTGCAAGGATGCAGGACAGCAAGGCATACAAAACTCCTTATAATTTTAAAATAATTTTAATGGCTAAAATATTTCACAAAATCACGAAGTATTCAGCCTTTTTTCTAGATTTCTACAGACCTCAGGAAATTGCAGGAACACGAGTCCAGAACTAAACACCTCACCTGAATAGTCTCAAAATTAGGCACTCTGAGAACAAATAATGCAAAATTAATGACCAGCTTAGAACTCTGTAAGTGACTTATCTCGCCTTACCCAATTGCTGTGGCAGAAATAGAGATAAAATCCAGTTTTCTATGGGTTTACATATAGGAGTTCTACAGAAAAGTATGTTCTCAATATAGACAGCATTTAGCTGCCAAATTCTAATACAGTATTGTACTGAATATCATTTGCAATACACAATTTTTAGAACCTCATGATTCCATCAAATTTATTTGCATTCCCGGATACTGGCAAAGAGGATTGTTGTTAATTCCAGTAGCTGCTTTCAGACCAGAAAGCTCTTCGGCTGCATTTCCTGCTCCAAAATAGGAAAGCAGCATAGCTCCTCCAAGATTTAAAAATAAAAGCCACATTTTTCTTGGTCACAGAAACATTTTAGCTGATATCTTTTAACACATAAATTCAGCCTTACTCAGATACCTCGCACAGGAAAATTTGGTCTGAGAGGTTACATTCTGGTGAAGTTGTAAATGACTGAAAACCTCAGCTTTATAATAGAAACTGTTGGGGAATTGCAGGTATTTCTTCCTCTACCATCAGGCTTCTGTAGGTGTGTTGGAATGGAAAAGCAGAGCGGGTTTTGAAGGCAAGGACAGAACATGCACTGAATTCTACCGGATGGCTACTGATTACAGCCTCAAACAAGAACACGTCTGTGCCTAAATATAAGGACATCAACAGCCCTACTGAAATCAGTGACATTGTTCACACACATACACTTAATTATATTGCTGGGCTCTGTCCTAAAAAAAAAAAAATTCTGAAGAATTCGTAAAAAACTGAAATACTATTCTAGTCTCAATTTTGCTGGTCGCTAGCCAGTCAGGCGGAGACCCAAGACAAGTTTACCAAGCCATTAGGAACAGTTTCTGTAGCAATGGATGGGCAGATTGCACGTCCTAACCACATTTCTCTATGTCCTGAATTCGTAACAGCTTTTGAGGCAAAACACTCACCACCACCTAGTTAGGTCCTAGGTGCAGCTGCTCTGTGTGGAGGATGAGCGCCACTTCCTCACCTCAGCAACTGCACTCCAAGGATCTAATTATAATCAAGGTCAATCTCTCAAATTATGACAAGAGGTAGAAGACCATACAAAAAAAAATCAGAGCAACAGAAAGGTCGATTATTACCTAAAGATGGACCAAAAGGCAATAGCTGGCAGTCTGGAAAATCCCTTCACTTTCTCTTTATGAGCAGAAAGGGAGTGACAGGAAAACACGCAGTTCATCCCTTTGTTTGCAACACCTTTTAGCATATATCTTATTTTCCTCCTTATCTACATAATGGCAGTGCCATGGGGGCAAGAATGAGAAAAAACCAAAAGCAAAGAAGCATTTTGTACAGGGTGGAAACAGGGCGGTGCTGGCAGCAGGGGAGCTGCAGCGTCGGCTTCTGTGCGGAGAGGTGGGGGCTGTTCCGCCCTGGGCACAGCTGGATCCAGCCGGTTCACACCGGCTCTGCAATGGACCCACTGTGGGATATGGCAAAGCCCATCAGTGACACTGATGGTGCCTCTGGGAAAACACATTAAAGAAAGGGCAGAAAATGCTGGACAAGGAGGAAGGGGTAACAAAGAGAGTGAGAAACACCAAGGTCAGAGAAGCAGGAGGAGGAACACCAAGGTGCTGGAGCAGGTTATTGCCTGCAGCCTGTGGAGACCCCATGCTGGAGCAGATTTTCCTGACAGGAATTGTGGCCCATGGAGAGCCCACACTGGTGCAGACTTTTTCTGAAGGACTGCAGCCATGGGCAGCGTCCACGATAGAGCAGGGGAAAAGTGTGAAGAGGAAGAAATAGCAGAGAGAAACTCATAGAAGGGTCAAGGGGTCTCCAGCGAAGGAGTGAAGTGGAGCTGGAGAGTGAGGGGGGAAGGAAAGGTGCTGCTTTCACATTTCTCACTACCCAAATCTGTTGTAATTGCCAATAAATGAAATTAATTTTCCCCAAGTCAAGTCTGTGTTGCCCATGACAGCAATTGGTTTTTATCTCAAGACATGTGCTTTCTCAGCCTATTTTCTCCTCCTGCCCTGACGAGGAAGGGGAGTGAGCAAGCGGCTGGGTGGGCATTTTGCCCTCAGCCAAGATTAACCCACCAATAAATTAAAACCAAACACATCACAAAAGCCTAGAATCATTTTGCCCACTACAGCTTATCCTAATACGACTTTTTTAAACAACATCTCTCTAATATAGTTATTTCTACCACCGTTTGTCTTGGCTTGACTTATCCAGTCTCACCTGCCAACATGCTTCAGCAATAATTATAACCCTGACATTTAATTCAGGGTTTTATTATGCAAAGGTAGCATAACTGAAAAGCTTTGCATTCCTATTTGAGGTCTTAAAATTTATCTTTTCATGACAAAATGGAAGAGGGAAAAACGCTTGCAAAAGAGAAAATAAGAGCTAAACCAACCAACCAACCAAAAAGCATAAAGCAAAAAAAACCACACAAGAAGAACAAAAGCAGGGCAAAACACTCATAGCACAAAGCTCCTATCCTTTGTTTCATTTATGTAAACACCTGTCTGGAAGTCAGTGATGGATTCACTGACAATGATGCTTAAAAATCTCTGTCCTATCTAGTGAAATTCCTGGCTGCTTCCCAAGCTCCGATGACTCAGGGTATGGGAGGGAGAAAACTTGCTAGGATCTCAACATACATAAAGTTAACCTTCTAGACTGCCTGGGAGATATTTGTACACCTTACAGAATAATTACAAAATAGTCTTCCAGAAACTTAAACCCGTATTTCTAAAAGACCAAAAGACTTCTTAATTTACAGTGATAGCTTAGGTTCTTATTCTATTCACCATCCACACAAACCCTTCAATCTTAGCTGTATAGCAGTAGCAAACGTATTTATTCTTGTACAAAAGTGGAATAAATTCACACACTTTCTAACTTGCCAAAACCAGCTCTCCTCTCAAGAAAAAACAACTTCAGAAAGTGAACACTCCATACAGTGCCTCCACAAATATTTGTACTAAACACATCTTCATAACTCATATAGACACATTTGTAGTGAGAAATTAATAAAGTCCATTTTGTGATGCTCTGTCTCTGATCGCTTTCTATTTATCCACTCTGTGCAATTATCAAAATGCATCAATTTGTATTAGCTGAGTGCTGTAACCTACCTAGGTTTTACGGCATTAGATCTAATTATGTACATGCTGGGCCAGTCTAAAATAATTTTCTTCTTTGCAATAAAGTTTGGCCCTACATCAAATCTTCAAAAAATTCAAAACTGTCTTGTTAATCTGCATGTGTTTTATTTAGGTCTCAGTCCTAATACTGAATATATATGCACATTCCTAATATTGAAAATATATGCACATTCCTGAATTATGCACAGCTGGGAGTTCTGATGATTTCACAGCATATTAACTTAGAAACATACATAATCCTTTTCAAGATGGAGTCCTTAATCAGATCAAAAAAAGAGGATTTTTCTAGAACCTGTATAACAACATGCAAATTGTTTATGCCATTATAGTCTCGTGTACTGTGAACCTCTGCAACCTAATGTTAAGCCTTTTATCTAGAATGCTTGTAAATAACAACCGGCATGAATCTAAATCACTTCTTAGAGAATCTTATTCATTCTTTCCTTTTGCTTACAAGGTTGATGATAATTACCGCTGGCCAAAGAAAAAAAAAATCACTTGGTCTACAACGTCAGCTGTTACACATTACAGAAACAGTGCATTTCTAATCTTCCTTAAACCAAAGCAGCAAGCAACTAACAGCTCAACACCTTACTCCACAGATAAAGTCACTATTTATTTCAGTTTGCAGAATCTATGGAGGTTTGGGGTCTTTGGGGGGTTTTTTGGGGAAGGGTTTTTTGTTTTTTAAATTTAAATTGTCATACAGTTTAGATGACAACAAAGCTATAGAAAGATAGAATCATAGAATCATAGAATCATAGAATGGTAGGGGTTGGAAGGGACCTCTAGAGATCATCTAGTCCAGCCCCCCTGCTAAAGCAGGTTAGCCTAGAGCAGGTTGCACAGGAATGCATCCAGGCGGGTTTTGAATATCTCCAGAGAAGGAGACTCCACAACCTCTCTGGGCAGCCTGTTCCAGTGCTCTGTTACCCTCACAGTAAAGAAGTTCCTCCTCATGTTCAGGTGGAACTGCCTGTGTTCCAGTTTGTGCCCATTGCCCCTTGTCCTGTCGCTGGGCACCACTGAGAAGAGTCTGACCCCGTCCTCTTGA
>VZSC01000719.1:40657-64186 GCA_013398225.1 Steatornis caripensis | reverse complement strand
GGGCCCACATTTTCCCTAGTCTTCCTTTTGCTGCCAATGTACCTGTAGAAGCCTTTCCTGTTGTCCTTCACCTCCCTTGCCAGGTTTAATTCCAGTCGGGCCTTAGCCTTCAGTGTTGCATCCCTGCATGTTCTGACAATAGCCTTATATTCCTCCCAAGTAGCTAGTCCTTTTTTCCACATCCTGTAAACTTCCTTCTTCCCTTTGAGTTTTTTTGCAACCTCCTTGTTCATCCATGGAGGTCTAATAGTCTCAAAATAGTTTGAGACATTTTTTGTAAGACTGAGGGTGCTTTTAGAAAACGCAAGTAACTCAGGAGTCATTCCCTGTGATTCCAGTAGCTCACAAGCTCTTTATTTAATATGTATCTGAATCAATTTTTCAAGCTTAGTCAACTCACTAGGTAGCAAGCACACTTTAAGAAGAAGTAATTAAGCCAAAAAGAAAAAGAGAGAATGAAAGTAGCAACAAACAAGTAGATACAATTAAAATGTTAAAACATTGACGTCCATTCCTAATATCTTCCCTCTGGAGTCAAAGCTGTACTTTCTTACCTGAAGTAATTTATACCATGGTTCATACTGCCAATCACCACGTAACTAATCTTGTACTATCACTTCCTTCATGAAATATGCTATATCACTTGCTTTTGGGGAAAGGCAGTCTCATGCAAGTATTAAATTACAGTTCCAAAATAGTATTGAGACAGGATTAGCTTAGATCTGCAGAGTCTTGAAGCCAATTCTGGAAGAGATTGCAGCTCACAGGACAACTCTCTAGAGCAGTGGGGAAGAGGCTATAGATAATCAGGGTCAGACCATGCACTAACCTTGCCAAAGGAACGGTCCCATGTATATTTACACCACACCTGCAATTGTGAACCACATCAAAGGCAGAGAAGGCAAAGGGAAAGGCCTTCCTTTGCAACATAGGCAAGCTCACATAGAACTTTCCCTATTCAATACATGATTGTTGCCTATTTGTTGATCAGTGCATTAGGTACTTGTTGGGTATTGAGATAATAGCTTGTCTTCCTTTGTAAGGAAAACAAACTGCTTTTCTAAAAGGCAATTTTAGCTTGACCAACTTGAAAAGATCCAGATTGCTTTCACAAAATCTTCTACCTGTGGCCTGGTTTGTATTTGTTTTCATCATTACTGTTAGCAATTCCCAGTCTTCTGTTGCATGGCAGCTTTTTCACAGGTGATTAGGAGTAGTGTTGTGGTATATAAGAGTTTGGAACGAAAACTACTTGAAATTTGCCAGTTGGTAAATTCTGTTAAATTATAAAGGTTGGTAAAAGAAAATATTTGAAAATATCATTTGCAATTAGACCATCAAAACGTCAACTCATATTTCTAAATTAACAAGAAACCAAGGCATTAACTTTTCAAGGTCAGTTTCCCTCCTGTGTTTCTTTCTCACTTTTGAAGGCAGGGAAGGGTATTATGTATGCTCTGTGCTCTATTTCAGTACCGTAATGCTGAAGAATGCTTCCATCAACAGAATTAATGGAAACTCTTGTGGGAAGAAAGGTACATAAATAAATAGTTTCTTCACGGTTAGGACTAAGAGGCAAAGTTGATACCTATGAATCACATTCTTCCTTTGATGATCTCTGTAACTGGACATATATGCATGACAGAGAAATATATTTTAGGTTCAGAAAGGATCACGGTAATTCTCTAGTCCCAAGACCCCTAAGTTGTATGCTGCAGACCCCAGGTGGCCTGCAAAGCTCTGCTGAGTAGCTTGTCTGCCCCAATGGCTGCACAATTTTCCCCACTGAAGAAAGCTGTTCAACTTTTCCATGGTGTTTCAAGAGGAACGCTTTTCAAGATATTTGCTCTAATCTCATCTCTTCCACAGCATTACAGAAACATATGCTGAAAGGCATCATCTAGTCCACTTTGTGCTAAGGAAGAATTGTGTAGATTCATCCAATGTAGATTTGTATAACTTTTCCTTGAAAGGGAAGTTCTACAACACCTCTAGATGGCTTTTTCTGAGGTTAATACTTCAAAAAGCATTTTCTAAAATGCAACCCTCTTCACTCTGAATGCAAATTCTAGAGACTTCCTTTAATTCTTCTCTCAGGAATATCGAGAACAATTTCTCTCTAACCTTTTGTCTTAAAATCTTCATATATCAGACGGTTGTTACTAGCATTCTAACATTGTCTTAAATTAGGCAAACTCAAATCTCTAATTGACCCAGAATTCTAAACTTTTTTGAAAGTTGTGACTAAACATGGATACAATATGTTGACTTAGACCTCACTAACCCTCATTTGGAATAATTACCCAACAATTTAGACACCACATCCCTCTTCACACATTCCAGAATTACATTTCCCTAGTTTACAACAGCAATGCATTGTGGACTTTTTACCCATTTTCTCTCTTGACAGGTATTCCCTATTTTGTATTTGTGTGTCTGAATTCTTTTACCTAAATGTATCATACAGCACTTCACTTTGTTGAATTCCACCTTGGTGATTTCAGACTGTCTCTCCAATTTGCCAAGTTTATTTTGAATTCTGATCTGATACAAAAACGTATTTGCAATTCCTCACAGCTTGCCGTCATCTGCATATCTTATAAGCTATTCTGTATTCCATCACCATCACTGCTAATGAAAATGCTGAACGGAACTGATTTCCTAAGCAAATTCTCAAACCGAAACACAGGCTGTGAAGTTCAACCAAGAGGTTTCTGTGCCCAATCCACTACATTGGTGTGTGTACATTACTAAAACGTATCCTTTAGAAAGGCACACAATACATATTTTAAAACCTTAAATGCAAGAGAAATCACCATTTGCTTTGCTAAATTATTACCATAGTTAATTATCCTCTTTTAATTTTTGCAGAACTGTACTTTAAAATCAGGCCAGATTCACTCTCCAGCTGCATATTATACTCTGTTTACTATACCAGAGAGAAAATACACATAGAAAAGATTGACTTACAGAATTAAAGACTTACTGACTGACAGATTCTACCATATCATTCCTTAAAAGTTCTATGGATTAATCTTTACAGACAGCATTAACTGAGATTAAAAATTCCTGAAATGTTTTGTGAGATTTGAAAAAAGTACTGCTATTTTAGGAGAATCAAGTCATATTTTTTGTTTGCACTTCCTGGTTCTGATATGGAATTATGTACAATCACTTGCACAAAAATATTACCCTACTGGGCACAGCTAAGCCCTTCAAGACTACGTAATTTCTAGAATATTTGCTATGCAATATTTTGCATATTTGGCCAATTCTCTTCCCTCCTTCCTCCCATTTGCTGTCCATAGGCATTATGGGGAGCAAAGCAGAAAGCAAATCTCTCCAATACTGGAAAACAACCTTAGAGAGACCCAGGATCCACATTTTGTTATGAAAACTAGAAATGGGTCTCAGGATTCTGTTCAACTTCCAGCATGTGCAGCAAAAAAGAACTTGGGATAGAAGAAACATGAGGCTTCTTCATTCTGCTTTCCCATCCTTCTCTCAGACAGATTCCATTTATACTATTATTATCTTAATATTATAGCAATGAATGCAACATTTACATTTTGAAAAAAAAAACCCTGAAAATATTTAATGTAATCAACACTGACTGCACAGAGAATAGTAATCTTCATGGTCAAATCTCCAGATTGCCACGTATTTCCCTGCATCTTCCTACACTCAAAAACTGTAACATACCAGACCTTGTAGATTCTTCAGTAAAGTGTTTCCGGCCATTGTAAAGTGTTTGAAATCATGTAAACACATACATATTAAAAATTATTGCTGGCAAGTATGACTCTCTCTGATATATTTGGGAGCCTTATAGTCAAGTTGCAGGAGTTATCTGAAAGTTGTCTTCATGTTGTTAAAAATACGATGTTTTTCAAGGCTTACGAACACCTACAGAACAAA
Source organism: Steatornis caripensis (assembly GCA_013398225.1). Lineage (NCBI taxonomy): Eukaryota > Metazoa > Chordata > Aves > Caprimulgiformes > Steatornithidae > Steatornis > Steatornis caripensis. The sequence continues at coordinate 60,268 of VZSC01000719.1, read as the reverse complement.
ACTCCAAAGACTCGGAGTTGTGCAAGACAGAAATTTTCAATTTAAAGCATATTTGGAATAAAATGCCTTTTCCCAAGTTACAACCAAATGAAAATGATGGGATCCCAGATTTCAGTTTATCACCTTTCTTAGCATTCTCACCATCTGCTACCATTTACAGACCCCAGCTGTATGTTCAGATGTGGTTCTAAATCTTATGATGGTCCCAACAACCTAAATCTTCTGCTGTGTCACGGAATTGGCCTATTAACTACCCTGCTGCCGTTAATCTCCTTGAATACAGTATCATATGTATCAAGAAGACTTCCTATCCCACCATGTAACTATTTTATTAGCTGTTGTTGACTGTGGTAAATACCCAAAAGCAAGATTCCTGCAAAGACAGTGCTTATGCAAACTGTGCTAGAAGGGCAAAAACATACACACAACTAAAACAATGGCTTATTTATGACAACTGCAAATTTACAGCAATACTAACCCCAAGGGTTGGCATTTACCCTGCTTCCAAATGGCTTTTGATTCACTTCAAACTGAGCAATAATGAAGGATAAAGATCAGTCTCAAAGGACGACTGCTGCTTCCTTCAGTGCTCATTAATGAGAAGTAACCAATATGTACTTTTAAAGTACACTACACAGTCCTGCTTCTGGAGCAGTAAAATGAGGGAGAAAGTTGTCTTTTGTAGTGCTGTGAGACTCTGTCATCACTCCGATGGAAAGAAACATGGAGTCTGTTTAGAGAAAGACATATGGGTTTTTTAAGTGTTTGGTATCCTATGTCTGAATCCTAAAAGAGCTAAAAACATCTCTGTTTCATTTTGCTGCCACCATTTTGTGTCCTGCAGCTTGTGCATCACATGCCTATTTAGGAATGAGAAAAAACCCCAGATTCCTAACCTCTGGCTTGCAGACCAATACTAGCCTGCAGAAATCTAAGGACTTCTGAGAATCTGATGAAATGCTACCAAAAAACCCAATAGCAATTTTTTTTAAGTAATATTTTTTTTTACACATGTAAATGTTAGTGTATCATTAATGTGCCAGAGGACTATGAATGAGAGAGGTTTCTGCTTATTTTTGACATAAGACACACTAGACTTGTATGAAATGTTATTATTATGCTCTCTATTCTGTAAAAAAATAACGATGTCTTTAAGAGAAAGATGGATGAACTAGGGCACCACATTGTGCACAAGTCATTCAGAAAGTCTCATGTAGATAGTTGCAAGATTTGCTTCTGATTAAGCAAAGGTATGAAGCACAACCTCAAAGGCTAGTTTCTTTTGGAGGGTAAGCTATCTTCATTGCTGCATATTTTTACCAAGACATTGGCTATTTAGTGAACAGAATCTGGCGTGCTACATATGAGAGGTTGCCAACAGCTGCTTTAGAGAATCCTTCTGGATGAAATGTTAGGATACTCATCGATTCCCTGTTCAGTCATTAATGAGTCTATACATTTTTCAGCAGTACCTTATATGCATGACATCTGTATAATACCTTCAGAAAGACCATGCAAGTTTTTTTGTTGTGTTTTTTTTAAGTACAAACCCCAGTTCCTCTAAACTCAAAATATCAAAATATTTTGTACCACTAAAAACAATATTAACTAAAAATCAGCAACCTAAAAGCCAATTCTTGATCAGCTTTACAAAAATAGCCCATCGAGCATAGCATGGCTTAGCTCTATCACACATTCTAATTTTAACATCTGTATAATACCATTTACATTTGATCAATATACTGCAGACTGCCCCCCCATCATGCCTATTGCAGGCTCAGTATTATTGTAAATTTAAGAACTGCTAGGAAGTAGAGAGCACAACAGAACTCTGTAGTCTATTTGTCATAAGAAAAAATCATCAATATGGTAATTGTAGAAGTGCAAAATGCAGTTTGAAGACCAATGCTAGCAATTTTTTTATTCCACATAGTAGGAAAACTAATGAGGCACATCTTAAATTAGTGTAATCCTAAAAGTACTAAATAATGCTTCCTACATAAGCATTTTAATGTAGGTTGCTTAAAGTAAAAACCACACAAAAGATTCTGCTCTAATGTTAACAAATGCAGAAATATAAGAGTTTAAATCACCATTAAATCAGAAATTACATGGACTATTTTTATTACCATTAATTACTCCAATTTGGCAGAATACTTCACATCGTATTAACTTAAATTTTAATATGAATATTGTTTAATTTTCTAATTAAAAAACACCTAACTAAAAAAAAATACCCACACCACAAACAAATAGTAATATCCACTAGAAGAAACATTAAAAAATCAAAGTAAACAATAGATTTTAGAGGACCACTCTATATAAAGCTATACTAATCTAAAAGTTCCCCTACCACGCAGAGTAAGAAAGGAAGCAATCTGAGCATGAATAGCTTAAACTATATATCTTAAAATGGCAACTGTACAGACAAAAATCTCTTACAATAGCTACAGAGAGCTGGACGTAGAGTCTCAGTCAGTAGATGAGCTGTACCTCTACTCAAGTTCAGCATATCAAGTAAAGGTGACAGGCACACTGCTCTCTCCCATGTGGCCATTCAGTATAGCATCACATAGAGCATAGCAGTTTGTTATGTGTAGTGGAAGTTCGTAACACCAGCAATTGAGACGTCGAACTCCTTTTTCCTCAGTCCGCACCAAAACCACCCAAAGGAACACCCCCAGCAAGCCCAGGGCCCGGTTTTGCAAAACTCCTGATGTGGCTTAAAAACAGAAGCCATTAGTGCTGTGTACCAGAGTCGCACCTTTAACATGCAGCATCTGCCCTGAAATAGGGTCTTTTCCAGATCTGTTCCAACAAATTCACTTTTATCCATCAGTCTCATTACAGTTTGTAAGTGGTCAGCAAGGCGTACACTTTCAAAGCAGCATTTGGGGCTACAGCTGCAGGAGGCTCTTTAACACAGAGAGATGTCCTTACATACCGAAATATTCTTTTCCTTTGCATGCAACATGGATAGTTTTGCAGTGTTAATGCTTGAATCCCTGCAGCCAGACACTAAAACTAACGTGATCAATAGGAATCCTTTGTTCATTTAATGGGACTTGTACAGAGAATTGCTTAGAATAAAAAAAAAATACCATTAAAGTTCATGGGAATTTGGACTGACTTAGTATTTCAGCATATAGCGCTGTGCAAAGAGTTGCTTAATGTGCTTGATTCTCCCTCTGTAAATGCCACCGATCAGCTGTGTGTACCTTGCAGCAGTGCAAAAGGAAACAATACCCTATGTCCTACTCCATGAAATAACTGCACTTACAGTAATAAAATAGGGATTTATAGAAACATCTACTTTAACCTGGTTTTAAAGCTTCTGATATACATCTGGTCTAGTTTATTTTACCCCTGCAAACCCATACAAATAAAGGTATTCAGGCCATTAAGGCTTTACAAGTCAGAAAATGCAGAAGGTAGCTGTACCAAAACATTTCAGTCTGTTAAACCACACCTAAAGTCTCCCTACAAATAATAAATAAATCACATTTTATGCATGTGCATGGCTATATAATAGCAGAGCTTTACAATGCTCTATTTAAGACTTACTCCTGCACATTCACAAGCTGAACAGAGGAATTCGGGCTCTTTGTACAAATTAAAGTGTTCCAAATGAGCAAATTTGGAAGAGCAAGGCTAATTGAGGGGGATATAGAAATGGAGTGTCACTATGATATTTTAAAATATGATACTGTATTGTGTTTTAAGTTCTGATTGTAACGAAGTCACTTAAGTTACATGCACAACTTTATGCACACAATTAGCTCCAGAAAGCAGAGCTGAACAACAAACTACAGCAATTTATTTTGGTGCCGGTAGGATTAATTACATCCGTAAACTTTTAACTACATCCCTGTGTACTTATATCACTTGCGCAGAAGAGTAGTTGATATCAACACAGCACTACGCACTTTTGAGACCCTATTCCCAGCTCCTTCATATCCAGGGAGAAGATATTCCAGTTGTCGTCCAAATTGTACACAGCGAAAAAAAACCCAAAACATTTTATGAACCTGAAAAATAATACATCTTGCTGTCGTTATTGTGTGTATATATTACCAGAGGTGACTATTGCAGCTGGCATTCGTATTTGTATATAATAAAGTAGAATATTGAGAACAAGTATCCGTGTAATTAGCACATCAATCATGTCATTCTTTCATATAAATGAAGTATTAATTCACTTCTCCATGAACTCCCTCACCATAACTAATGCAAATTAGTAATTAGCTAACCACGAGCAAAAGAAATGCAGAAAATCACTGGAAGTACACAAATTTCAGCAGGCATAGCTCAGGAAACATCCAGAGCAGTGGCTGCCGTCCCGCCAACCCACCGGCCATGATTGTGAACAGATGCATGGAGCAGTCTGCAGACAAGACATTTTCTTCAGCATCAAGTTGGGCATCCTCGCTACCTGCCAGTGCACAGGTTGCTGTGAACTGTGGTCCTCTCTGCTGAACTACTGTTAGAGCTCCCATCTTTCTTGTTACTGTGTCCTGTTACTGAGAGCCAAATAGTCCTTTTTCAACAGAAATGAGAAAGGTTTAAGACACGTCTTTAACATTTTTTTATGAGGACCCAGTGATGGTTTCCTGCAGAAATACCATACCACCATCTTCCTAAAAGGCTTTCTGAAATTCTTCCGAAGCCACTGCTTTAGAGTGTTGGGCTTCTCCCCGGAGAACACCATGGCTGCACAAGGCAAGGCAAGAAGTCCAACAGAAGGTTAAGGCGAAACCACACTGGGGAAGAGCAAGACTGGCAGACACACAGCACCAATGACACACATGCTATGATGTTCCACTGATCCTGTGCATAAACACACAGTTCACTCCACTTAATGAGTTGTAAAGCTCTTATTTGTGTAGCTACAGGTACTATCTGCTTCCTTCCCTTGCTCTTATTCAAACACAAAAAAATTTTCTAAGAACTAAGCTAAGGTCTTCACTGAAAAATGCAAATCCAGCCATGAAGCAAGCCTTTCCAAAATCAGAAAGGAATAAAATGCATGAAGTTTTTAATGGTGTTCGTGTCTGTCGCTGTGGGGTAGCTACTCACCGCTCTCCCAGATGACAGTCTTCTTGCTCTGCTTTTACAGATATCAGTATGTGTTTCTAAAAACATCAAATTACTGAACTCCATTTCCTGCGTTTCTTATGGTGCATGTTTCTCCACACACGTACAATGTTTTTTCACACCGCCTCTGACAGGGGATTTGCCTAGCATTATTCAGTGCCACAATACCCGCAAATTCAAATCTCTTTCTTCATATCTACACTGCATACACATACTTCATACACATATTTTTCACTAAGCCTTATAGCCAGAGACAGCAATAGATGACCATCCTTCCATTTTTTCCCCCAAACTATGTAGTGAACTTGTTCAAAGGCCATGAGAACCTNAAAAATTTTCTAAGAACTAAGCTAAGGTCTTCACTGAAAAATGCAAAAATGTTTCTTATGGTGCATGTTTCTCCACACACGTACAATGTTTTTTCACACCGCCTCTGACAGGGGATTTGCCTAGCATTATTCAGTGCCACAATACCCGCAAATTCAAATCTCTTTCTTCATATCTACACTGCATACACATACTTCATACACATATTTTTCACTAAGCCTTATAGCCAGAGACAGCAATAGATGACCATCCTTCCATTTTTTCCCCCAAACTATGTAGTGAACTTGTTCAAAGGCCATGAGAACCTCAAGAGAGTTATTATAATACGGACAATGGGATACCATGCTGAGACATATCCCTCTAAACAATACAGCACGGATACCATTTCCCTCTGGGACATTACAATTTTAAATGTTATTTTCTTACTTTTGTTGGCAAGAAGGACTATTTTTCTCTTTCCATACGTGTTAGCAGCAATTCAAAAATTTAATTTCAGAGACCTTTTGAAAAGCTAGCTCCTGAGAAACAGTGCAGCTTTCCCCCTTGGATCAGAGTATCAGGAACCCATAAACTCCACTGGTGCTTGGTGGTGTGGCTGCATAGCACATCCTAGAGGTTTCAAAAACCATGTCGGCCAGTTTGTTTCCTCCTCCTCCCCCATATTTTTGAACCAGCTTTAACTCTTAAAAAAGTATTTTTTAATTTTGCTAAGGTTTTTAGCTCTTACAAAATTTTATGCCTACATTTGTCTCAAAAGACAGACTGGAAATGCCTTTCCTTTTCTTTTATACCTGCATCCTTACTGGCTACCATCCACTGAAGAACAGCCGTGCACTGGTCATTAAGGATTTTCTATTTACTTTTTAAATTTTTAAATCAAAAGGGCTTTGAAGAAGAACATTGGCTGTTAATCACTAACCCTGTTCGCCATAATCTACAGTAAAGAGCTCTTTTTGAAAACCATTATGTTTATCCCAAGAAATAAATGTCGATCATCCCAGCACCTGCAGAGGACTGCAACTAACGTCACTGGACACACACAGACAACTGCTGCAGAGCTCCAGTGCCACCCAGTCAGGTCTACAGGGTCACCTTTGGCAGAAAAAATGGCAAACTTCACTTTACTAAGAAAGGCAATGGCATAAACACCCTGTTGAGGGAAGAAAGGCGAAATTGTTTCTGTTCATTTGGCCAGCTCTCCTTTCAACGTGATTTAGCCAAATATTCTTCCAAAGCTTATTTACAGTAGGAAGATGACAAGATGTAAAATTCTTTTCCCTAACAAACATTCCTCTAAAATAGTTACTAACTAAAATCTCTGTGGCTTTAAGTGTACAGGTACAGGACTGTTTGAGCACCCTGCCTGAAATCCGTTTCTTCACCTGCTATCTGCTGCGGCAGAGCTCTGTTGCTGGCTGTGGCCCATAACACGTGTAGGTAAATTTGTGACTGGAGGCATTTTCTAAACAGACACCTGATTTGGTACAACCCGTATGGGAAAGACATGATCATTTTTGCCATTTGGTTCCACACTTTTGTTCCTCGTTGATGCTTAATTAAACAACTCTTTCTCTGCCTGACAGATCAAAAAGTTGTCCTGAGGTTAGACAAATGCTATTTCAACTTGCCTGAGCTTCCTCCTCCTTGCATCTTTCCCAAAAGGCAAACAAAACAGGTGAGCGCAGCTGAGTACACTGAGCACATCCAGGGGCGCTGCAGAAATCGGCCATAACTGGTGCTGTCACTCTGTGCTCAACTCTGACTTTTACAGCTTCCGTGATGCACAAAGACACCCACTCCGGGGAGGACAGCATTACGCAAGAAGGACAAGGAATACTGTTGCAGAAGCAGTGCTAAAAGGCTGGTTGGCTTAAGAGGTCCTTACCCACCACTGTAAAGCAAAAATTAATACCAATTTTGATTCTGTGCATTCATCAGGAATCCTATGCTGTATCAAATACTCCTGCCTATTAGGAGCAAGGTATAGTGTAGTTCCCATGCTGGTGCAGTCCGACGAAGGTAGCTGAGGGGAAGAGAAGACAATAGCAGCAGTACACCAGGAGGAACGTTGGGACCCCAAAGGTACCCGGAGTGGCATTCGGGTTGGCAACAGGGTAAAGAAATAATGTATGTGTAGAAAGGAAGAGGAAGTGGGGAGGGAAAGGAAAAGGTGGAGGTAGCAAGTTTCAGTGAGAACAAGGCACTGTGAGCCACTGTGCTGCAGTTTACAAACACCATAAATATATGCTGGGAGCAAAGAATCGGTTGTGAGAGACTGGCAAAGCTTGTTCGGAGGCACCTCGCTGTATTCGCAGGCCTTGAGACTGCTGTAAAAACCATGAGGTGGCTCACTGACTCTGAAGTTTGTGTCCAAAATTGACTCATTTTGTGCAGTATAATATACAATGAAGGTCCTATCACTGGAAAAAAGGAGGACAAGTAAAGAGGCAGTAGGAAATTCCCTTTCAAAGGGCCAAATTTCCTTTCAAAGGCCACTCATCCATCAGCAACCCCCAGATGGCAGAATTTGCTTACAAAACTGAAAACTATTCCTGCACCTTTCAAAAGCACCCAGGCTGCTCACCTACCACAGTTACTAGCTAGGGCAGAAAAGAGGCTAGACAGGAACAAATCAGAGATGGAGCAGTCCTATCCAGATTTAAATGCATTCTGTACTATGAATTCATGTTAATACGCCTATAGTTCACTAACGTTTTCCTGTTAACGTTCCTTTTTTTTTTTCCTTCTTGAAGGATTCTAGATCATGCTTCCACAGAAAGAGTGAAGCAGAAATATATAACAGAAACCAACTTCCAAACTCTGGGTTTTTTCCTCCTTCTCAGATATGCAAAGAAATCAGTAGTGAAATACTTTACATTTTTACCATGGATAGGTCGCAAGAGATTCTGAAAAAACCTCCTAATCCAGTTTTGCAAGGCAGGTCTCTTCTGCTGTCTGCCTTCAAATCGTTAGATGATAAATGACCAAATGATGGGGGGGTGGGTTGGTTGGTTGGCTGTTTTACAATTCCATTTGAAGTGAAAATGCTCAGCATAAATAAGTCTATGACTAAACAAATGCTGCCAGTTCTGTCGCCATTTTACTTTATAGATCACATGTTTTTCCACATTTTCCCACATCCTAATGGTTGAGCATGGAAGAAATGGTGGATACACATTTAGAGAAATTTTTGTACCATAGCCCAGAGAGTGAGAACAAGAGCTGTAAAACATCCTTCTCCCAATGACTCCGATGCTGAAGTAGCTACAACATACACATAGGGGGAGAGGGAGCAGACAAAGTACAGGTCAAATACAGAATGAAAGCTATGTGCAATCAATGCATAAAGGACTCACTGACAGATACAGCAGAAAGCCTCTGTAAGATAAGGAATGTGAAAAGGGCGTTTTTTTTTTCCAAACAAACAAAACTGTGATAGCTTTTTTTACTGAAAAACAATTGAGGAAAAGGTAGGCCTAACAGAATAAAAATGGAAAGATGGAATCGTGTTTCACAGCAATTGACATGGCTGATAAGTGATCACATGAGGGAAAAAACCTCAGAATGAGAGATGCAACAGAGTTCTCTCCTCTGTAATCTGACACTGTTTTTACAGCTAACTACTCAGATAAAATATTATGTTATTTACGTACACACACACATATACACACAAGAAATTGTCCATTGTCTAGTAGCCTCACATGCATTCAAGAAGACTACTAAAGTGCAGCAATGCAGTTCAGTTTAATCCAACGCCAGACTAAGCAACCCCAAAGACCAGTCCTCCTTTCTTGTTACTTCTTTACTTGATTTTAAGTGTCCTACGGGGACGGGGTGGGGGGAGGGGGAGCAGGAGGAAAGGAGTAGTTTCGCAACATAATCTGTGGAGCAGGTCATTAAAGTTGCACTATTCTAAACTAAGAAATCTTCTTACAGTTGTTGTGCCAGAAATGTTGTGTCAGTAAGAAAGAGAGAGAAAGAAATGTCAAATTTTGGATTCTACAAGGAAAGGTTTTTTTCAGCAAGGTCATACACGCATACAGGTTGTTTCCAGCCCTTAAAAAGTCTGTTTGGCATTGTTTTCCCCATTATTTATTGATACCTGATACATGATCACTGACATACTTCTGCCAGCACTTGACAAAGGTGCCACAGAGAAATCCTGACACACAAACTCTTTTATACTACTGCGAGGAAACAGTTTGACTATCTGTGACATGCTGGGAGGGTATTCCCTGCAGGCTGAAGATGAGGAAGATGATGGCCCAACTCTTGTGGGATGCAGAAGGCTTTGGAACCATGCAGCACAGAGGCAGCAGAACTCTGCAGGGCAAGAGAATGGATATGTCGCGCTCGATTTGGTACACTAGAGAGGCAGTAATAGAGACCATCCTTGTATTTCACACAAATTAGAATCGGTTTCTTCTGGCCAGTGCCCAGGGGTTTCTAGTGTCAGGCTTCTTGCAATTGTCTATGGCAGGAGAGAACAGATAGACAGTATTATCAATTTCCTGTTAATTTCCTATTATTGTTTTTTCCTGTTAACTTTTTTAAAAAAATCTATTGCAAGTAGGATAGGAGACATTTAGCAAAGAAATTTGTGTTTTCCAACTATTCCACAGTGCCTAGAGCTGTGGGCTGGTGTCGTAAATGTTCAATAAATATATAAAAAGCTCAAATGCTACATTTCCAGAAAACTTATTCTGAGCTTAACACAGCAAATTTTCATTAATTTATTCCCCTAGGTTAATAGGAAACAAATTAAATTTCAGAAAATGTTAATGTAATTTACTTAGTTTCTCTCTTATGTGCTTGCACCTGTAAATGTTTAAAATTATAAAAATACACAAGTAGGGCAAGACAATGGACAATCTATTCTACTGTAAGCACAGTACTGCGTAGGGTGGATTGAAAACACGAAAACAAATCACATCTCTTAAGCTACCTGAAAGGTCTAGCAGGCTTGCTGCAACAGTTTGTTCTGCTCTTAAAAGAACCGTTAACGAAAGCATTAGTCCTGCAGCGTTTAAGCAGAAACGGGTGGCGGTGCAAGGTTTAGTAGAGAAGAACAAATGGTAACAGGTACAGAAATGACACCAGGAAGACATGAGAAATAAGGATTGGGGTGGTTCATCCGTAGCAGAATAAGCAGATAATATCACTGACAGCAAATCAAGAAGCCCAGATGGTCCTCACTACTTTAGAGGTGTAACAGAACATGATTTCATGTTACATTTAAACAGAATACAGTTCTGTTCTTCCAAACCTTAGGATAAACACACTACTGAATCACTACATCACCTTCCAAAACACATTATATATGTTATGACAATACTGTTATGTATTTTTTACTTTTTTGGTTTTGACATATCTACCCACAACGAGAATAATTTCTAATAGATAGGTAAAATTGAACAGTAAAGCAGATATATATTTTCAAGTGTACTTTGCGTTCTTTTTCGACACTCTCTCTAAAATTATAAAGCTCCTCATTTCCATTTCTTGTGCACAAATGACAGTTGGAAGCAGAGCTATTTCAACCGAATCACCCAATTCACTTTTTAAGCGCAAAATTGCAGATGAAATTTTGCCAGTCTGCGCACTAGTGTTTGGCTCACAAAAGGATGTTTCCCTGCAGCAGATGAATGACAGACGTTCCAGCAGCACTTCACGTGGCCAGTATGAGGAGTCTCCTGCTAGCCGGTCAAGTCCTCAGTGAACACATGGAAATTTGTTTTAAATGGCACCTATTTGCGGCAGCCCCTACTTTTTTTCTCTTGGTACTCCAAGAGACAGAATTTCCTGTAAGGATCCCTAAGGGGCAGCACAGCTCCACAAAAGTGCAACCCTCTACTCCAGTGACAATCGCAACCCACATTTTACAGGGATCATGTGTTGTTCATTCCGAATCTTCAAGTATCAGGCAATTCCTAGAAAGATGCTGTTACGGTTCCCATAGCCATGGCACAGAACCCTCACTGTACACACAAACACACCCTGCTGTTCCTAGCCCACATGCTGCACAATAACTCATTACAATACACTTTGCAGGCAGCTTTGTGCGATTGTGGGATACCCCATGGCTTGCAGGGGCAGAAACCTCTCTTTATGCAAAGTAAAGCTTGGGGGCTTCTGCATGTTATAAGAACTCTTAAAGATGGAGGAGCTGCTTTATAAATTCGGTGTCAATCCAGTCTTTTACAGTAAGGGACCATCAGTTATTCCATCTGAGCCTCTGCAGGTCAGGGGCAAACCACTGGTATTATTCATGTAGCCAGAAGTGTGAGATATGGGTCTATAAAGAAGGGTACAAAATTACCTGGTCCACTAAGCTCAAGGGGTGTGATGAGTAGTTTAAAGTACAGCTGGCATCAAGTTAGAAGTGGCATTCCCCTGGGGTTAGTAATGGAGCTGATGCTATTTACCATCTTTATTCATGACCAGGACGATGTACCTGAACACATCCTTAGCAAGTTTGCAACCAAAACCACACTGGAGCGAGCAGTCAACGTGCTGGTGGGTAGGGCTGCTGTTCAGAGGGAGCTTGGCAGACTGAAAATATGTGCTGACAGAAATTTATCATCAAAGTACATGCAAATTCTTGCATTTAGGATAAAAATTCTTTATAAAACACCACAGGATAGGTGTTGGACTGGCTAGTGAGCAGCTCTGCAGATGAAGTCGGGGAAGGGAGAGGTTGTGGTGGACAGAGTTGAACATGAGACAAAATTTTGTCCTTGTAGTAAAGAAGCCAAACACATACTGTGCTGTATTAGCAGCAAGGCTATAGCCAACATGTTGAGGCAGTGATAATTCCCCTCCGCCCAGCCCTTGTGAGACCATAGCTGGAGTACTGTGTCCAGTTTTGGACACCGACAGATATCCCCAGACGGACAAACTGAGGGAATGACATGGCAGGCTGCCAAGATGACTAGAAGCTATCATTTAGGAAAGGTAAGTAAGGTGAATATTTTGTTTTGAAAAACAGTACTAACAGAGTAAAACACAATATTTTTGTAAGTTTTATGTTAATTAAAATGAGAATTCTGAGAGTACAATTCTCATTTCATTGCAAACCAAAAGCAACTTCACTGAATTTAGAAATATTCTGATGCCAGATTAGTACTCATAATATAAAAGAAAAGCTCCATCAATTCAAGAATTACTACCTTCCAGAAACACAAATCTTTTAAGAACTTTCTTGGGTGGTATACAAGAATGATGATTAAAGTGTTTTCTTGATAGCCAGACTATAGTCTCCCTTAAGAGAGAGCTCAGGCCATTTCCTCATGCTGACTTAGACCGATGTACAGGACAGGAGACATACATTATAGCCTTCGTTTTCATCTAACATTCTGCGTGCCTTCATGTTAATTGGTGTATTGTTAATAACTCAGGCAAAGGAACTACATCTTATTCCCTGTGCTCAAATGGCATTTTACCACACTCAGAAACCAGCCTGTTACTCTAAAACATGGGTTTTATCTTGGTTCATGGTTGCTTGATGAATGGTTTCTCTTATAGCAGCAGAAAGTGAAAAAAATATGTCCCTCCTGCTTCCATTTTACTTACAGTAGACATTTATTGGTCTCCCAGCCTTCGCAGAGGGAAGGTCTCATACTGTCAAGCAATGCACAAGATGCAGAACTACTCAAGGGTGTATGTGTATCTATTTGATGTTTGCACAGACAGACACACACACTTTATATTTTTCAAAAACAGGATCAGTCCTGTACCAACAAAACAAAATAAAAATCAGAAAGTAGAATTCTCCCCGCAGATTTATTTTCAGGGAATCCCACTTCTGATATTCTGGTTTCCCCTACAAGTACCCACATTTCAATAGCAAATTTAAATGAAGGCAATGTGCATTAGACAGCTCGAAGAGATGGGCCTGGAACCTTGTTTCAATTTCAAAGAAAAAGTCACAATTAAATTGGTTGTAACAGAAAATCATTTTTACTGATGTAGAAAACAAAACTACTTTGATTTGTATTTCCTTTCTGCATGGTCCGTAAAGGGAATCCATAGAAGAGAAAGGTATTTTAAGACAGAATAAATTAACGTAGTTTACCAAAGCAAATTAAACTATTGAAAAAACACAGACAGCATGCTACATTTTAAAGAAACTGTGTCAATTCAGTAAGAGAAAACTACTACCTTATTTATAGTTAAATTCACTTCCCTTTACGCCAGGGTGTTTTCTGTCTTTCATAATAGTGACACATAAATTACATGCTATTTTTTTTCCTGATCTAAAATAACAAGGTACTGGATTCTGAACTAATGTGAAAAACTGCACTTTTGTACGGCTGAAAAGAAAACCACATATTCAGAAGTTTCACATCTACAAATGTTAACAACTCTTACACCAACTTCTTGAACTGAAATAATTGATTACAAACGTTAAACTCTTGTTAATATTAAAGTTCAGCTACATTGTTCAGGCTTTCTGAGGTACATCAAAATTGCAAATAAAAATTATTAAAAGGTCATCATATACCCATACGTAATGGAGATAACTTGCAAAATTATAATTATAAAGTACAAATTTCAGAAAAAGAAGAGTGGTTGGAGTATGGAAACGAGCCTGTCGCGTATAATGCAAAACAGTTCTGGGCAAACAAGGACCTACGAGGCTTCTATTAAAACTTGCACACCAGTGCTTAGGTTTAAAAAGACATTCCATTGCTTTCAACCATGACACTTACAACAGTGTAGCTGAGTCTTGGCTAAATCTAAATAAAAATCTTCGGACAGAAATCTGTGAGTCTTCTCAAATCACCAAAAAGAAATGCAGGGTGTGAAATTCTGCCCCAGCTGACAACCACAGCAACACCTCCCACTGACTTCACTGGAATCAGAATTTCACTCCAATTGTGGCTGGTTAGGGACTGGAGAGTTCTGATATTTTATAACTTTGAATTAAAACTTAATCCTTTCAGAACTTGATCCATACAGGTGATGATTTTGTTCTTACAGATACTTATTAGCACAAATCTTCCTGCTTAGACAGATAATCCCATCAAGTTCAAAACCAGAAACAAGTATTATGCTGTACTAAGGTTTTTACAGAGGAAAAGAAAGGTGGTCACAGATACCGACAGATGCAGTGAAAACAGAGAAGATCCTGGAGAAAACAAAAGAGCAGAAGGTTAAAAGTGCTGAAGGGAAGAGATGAAAGCCTGAAATTGCTGAAGAGTGAGTAACATAGCCCCAAGAGTGGGAGAAAAGGGCACCTCTGTCAGCAATGTCTTCTTTAGACAACAAATTGGGAGGGTATGAAAGAGATGAAGGGAAGCCAGGACAGCAGTGCTTTTAATCTGCGCAAGTCTAAGTGCTGAAGACCCCTACACATTGAAAAAAGTCAGCAAAGCCTCATCAATAAAGAGGAAAGAGGACAGTCTTAATGGAAAAGAACAAGGAACTCAAGATATCAAGGCTAGGAATAAATGTGGGAGAGTAATGCAAAATTTATTAAAAATAACCCAAACAAATACAAGCTTATACTTAATATAATGAAAAACCCTGATAGTTTTTGATAGCTACAGGCTGTTTATCTGGGTCTGTGAAAACTAAAACAATGCACCTCAAAATGCCAGTACTGCAAGAAGAAATCTTGAACTGGTATGAGCAAAGGCATGTGCTGACATTTCTACCTCTAATTTTTCTAGTTCCTAACATGGTTATTAAACTGCCTGAAATACTAGTTAAGTTCTGGTGATGTGTTGACAAAGCACAAGAGAAAAGCGTGTATGAATCCTGTTCCAACGTACTGCATTTCCGTGAGCCAGGTAGCAAAAAGGTGTACATAGAAGAATACAGATGTTTTATGTTAATTAGTTATGTCTTATGGATAATTTTTCAGAGGAAATCTCAGTAACAAAAAAAACCCAAACCAAACAAAAACCCCTGCCAAAACCTCAAAAAGGGACAAGCTTAATAAGATTCAGAATATTTAATTGCCATGAGAAATGCTAGGTTATGTGTTGCAGTTCAACACTTCAAGGAAAAGGGGAAAAAAATCACCAAAAGACAGCTAAACACTACACTAGAGACTATCTATATTTAAATCTGACAACAATGAAAGTAAGATTTTTCAGTGAATGTTTAAATGTTGCAGTCAATCAGGTTAAAATTGGAGCTTTGTTTCTCTCCCTTGTGACTCCTAAGCATCTTGTTAGATGCAATTATCAGCTAGTTAATAACAGCAGTTTAAGTGGACAACAAAATGTGGTGGGTTTTTTTTAAATATTCTCAAATAGAATGAAAAATGCAAGCATTTTCATATACTATGTACAAGCACCATTACACACTCATCACAAGTGAAAGGAAAAGTTGAAGACCCTGAGGCTTCCAGATGATCAGCTCTGGATGATCAGGATGATCAGATCCTGATCCACCTCTGGATGATGAGATCAATTCTACATCTCCTCCCTGCCAGTGGCATGATAGACATGGGACAAATCGGTGCCTGCAGGTGTGCACAAATTAGCAGTCACTGAACCCACTACTCTATAATGAAACAATTTGTAGTTGTGTTGCGTGTTCAGCCATATAGAAGTGAGTGTTGTAAAAGAAAAATAATATTAGCAGTTTCAGCAAAGTGAAATACCATCTTCAAAATGGTGTTTCCAGAATCAAATTCCAAGCAAATTGGAAGAGCGAGTAAGAGATAGTCATGGCCTGTGCCCATCCTGCCCTGGTGTATGCTATCTCTGGTGTTCTCCATCAAGCACTTTCCAATGAGCACCGCATGCAGAAATCTGGGTGCACCAAGAATTAAAAATGACAAAAATGTCTTCTAGAAGAAGTGCCAAGGCAAGGAGAGATCCAGCAAAACACAGCCATTGTGGAACATGCCCAACTGCAGTGGGCATAGCTGTCCAAATGGCTGTTCTGGTGAGCAGTACACAACTGGCAGGACAGGTTTCACAGTTCTACAGCAATAACCTTAGAAAACTGTGTCATGGTTGAAAAGCATTAAGTCACTGCATCCTAAGCATTCTTAAAGTTACTTGGACTAGGCTGATGGCTCCTTTGTAAGATACAACACTCTTACCTTTCTTTGCAGTCACAGAGCTCTACGTGGCAAATGAAGAGAATGAGGAGCAGCAGGATGGGAAGGAGTGATGGGAACTGGTTGCTTAAAATGCACAAAGTAGGTCTCACAGTAGGAGCTGCCCATCTTCCCTGCAATATCTGAAGTTATTCAATAAAGGGTTGCAGAGTCAGTGCTGGGGCATGCAGCTTCTACAGTGTGAATGCTAATCAGATCCTGTGAGCTCCAGTTTCTCCAGCTGGAAAATGGTAATTGTAACTCTTCAGTGAGATCTGGGTCTCAACCATGTTGTCCTGAAAGAGATATATGTATTAAATCCTACAGTGTTGTACCTCCTCCCTTGGAGTGTAAACTTGTTGTTGAAATCTTGTTATTCCAAATTGACTTTGCAAGTACACAATTGAACAGACAATTCTTCCTTGAATATCCACAGGGCACAAGAGAGAATCTCAAAGCAAAACCTTTGAAGGAGGTTTATTAAGACGTTAGATATTCTAACTACTAATAAACTAATGAGAAAAAAAGATCATTTAAAGAAATTCTTTCTATAGTAGAAATTAGCGATAAAATGCCCAAAGAAATCAACGCTACATTCATCACAATGCAACAACAGTCATACACTGGGATGAATATGGCTTGGAGGCTCAAGCATTTATAAGGTTGCATGTCGATTCAGAAAGAACTTCTGAATGTAATCTCTTTCCCACAATATAGGTAGAGTTATAGATTTGCTTAGAGCCAAACTGTCATAAAATAGTTCATCCTAACACATAACCATTTGGCAACAGAATTATGTTACGTTACATACCACACAATAACAAAAGGGTATAGTCTTCTCACCGGGAGACTGCTGAATCAATTTTAAATTTTATACCTGAACTATCTGGATTTAATTAGAGTGTAGCAGTATCTCAGTGTTGCCACTAATAAAAATATAATCAGTAAACAGATATTGATATTAAAGGACCCAGAAAAAACCTACTATTTACTACTTCTAACTAGTCACAACGCAGAGACATGTATGTGCTATTTAATAAGTATGTAAGAGGTAACAATTTTCACCAACTTGGAGGTAGCAGTTACTGCTCATTCATACACAGAATATCACAGTCCTGAGTTTGTTCCCAACTTTTTATTGTTCTTCTATGAAGAGCTGAAATGTTGTTTAAATTATTTAATCAAATTTTCATTAACTCTTTCTAAATTAATTACCTTCTCCATTCTGGAATCACCAAGAAGCCAGCTGCGCCTACCTTAAAAAATCCAAATCCAATGTTCCCTTTCTCCAAGTGCTTTTTATGCAAAAGGAATCCTTTAAAATCAGCATCATTTACTGATATTTTTAAACACTGGCCTGATTAACTTTACCATAGCTGACACTATTCATCTGTCAATAATATAATATTAACAACACTGGAAGCCATGTAATTAAAAAGAAAAGAAACACCTGCTGGAACATCAGAATATTGCTGCATATGCATTAGAATTTCAACAACTTATCACATAAAGTCTATAAGGTCAATTTTCTATAAGATGGGCTTCAATTTCTTTAGCCAGTCGTGACAACTGCAACTAAATATTCACATAAAACAGTCCTGAAGTTTCTCTAGGTTTTTGACCAAAGCAGCGCAAACACATCCATTTTGTAGACAAATTCTTATCCTGAATAACCTTTTTTTTTTAAAAAAATATTTAAAATAGAGACTTTCATGAGTCAGGGTTTTGGGATTTTTATCTAGACTGCCATAACACAGTCAAGGCCAGAAGTCCCCACCATGCACTTGGATGCTATTCTGCCTTTTTTATATGAAAAACACTATTGTAAATGTCCCACTGCTTCCCACTCCTTCTTGTTTGTCCCACTCCTTCTTGTTTGCTTTCACAGAGATGATACCAGTAGAAAACAGGGAAGAATAGCACAAGGAAGTCTTGTGTCAAGGAGAAATGATGATATAACAGAAACGAAAAGTCTTCTAGCTCAAGGGAAAAACCTGGGGAGATGGTTGAGGGAAGTTCCTTGGGCTTTTATACAGACGTAAAGAAAAACACATTTTTCTGTGGAAACTGTGAGTGCTTCCAAATCTGAACATGATCTACTCACCTTAAAACATCATTCCAGCCAACGCTTACACAAGAGGTTGGAGGAAGCAAGCAAACACNTTCCTTGGGCTTTTATACAGACGTAAAGAAAAACACATTTTTCTGTGGAAACTGTGAGTGCTTCCAAATCTGAACATGATCTACTCACCTTAAAACATCATTCCAGCCAACGCTTACACAAGAGGTTGAAGGAAGCAAGCAAACACAAAAATGCAAATTAAAATTAGCATGATCCGAGAAATGGATAAAGCCAAAGTTGTGAAATGTTACTCTTCTCTAGCATTAAAAAAAAAATGCTATATCCCCAAAGAATCAAATCACACACTCCTGCAGAAAACAGATACATAAAACATGAGACAATATAGAAATATCCTAAATTAATATTCCGCTTAGCTCTCCCTCTTACCTAGGAGAGACAAGATGCTCAGTTTCCAAAGGATGTCAAACAAAAAAACCTCTCAAGTGACAATCAACTTCTCACTTGCATTTCAGTACACAGGGAGAGGATCAGTCTTTTTTTTGTTGTTGTTGAGAGAACATTCTAGATTTCTTAGTGATAGTGACTGACAGATTTTAGTTAGACAAACTGTAATAAACTTTCAGGAAGAACTACGATATACTACGTATTTGCACAACAAAAAAAAAATCTAAATTTGGTTTCTGTAGGTTTTAAATAATAATAATTACAAAAATTTATTGCTAAATATAACACTTGGTACCATTTTGTACTGCAACATATACTGAAATTAGTATGAAACCTACCTTCACTCTTCCCTTCACTGGCCCTTCTCATTTAGACGGTAAATATAGTGTTGGCAATCCATTGCAATAATGACATGCTAATTATTGTATCAAGAATCCCATCTTGCCCCCACTACTTTGACTTTGTACAGATCACAACATACATTAATACTCCTAGTTTGCAATGTCTTATCTACCATTCTGGTGGTGTATGTATATAATGCTAATTCTGAAGACCAAATTCCGCTGCACTACTTTTGCCACAAAGGAATATAAATTGAAGGAGA